>JAQQPU010001299.1:15768-42838 GCA_029168905.1 Artemia sp. Kazakhstan ARC1039 | reverse complement strand
GAAGAGGCAGGAGTTGTTGAAGAGGTTGAAGTTGATGACTGAGTGCTGGTTGTTGAAGGTTCTGCTATTGTGATGGGAGAGGTTGTCGGAGATGATGTTGAGGTGGTTATTGTGGAAGTTATAGTTGATGTTGAAGGTGTCGTAGAAGAAGTACCAGTAGTTGTAAAGGGCGTTGTCGAAGAAGTAGAAGTGGGGGCTCCGGGGCTAGTTGTTGTCATACTTGTTGTGGAAGAGGCAGGAGTTGTTGAAATTAATGTTGAGGATGTTGTTGAAGATGTTGAAGTTGATGACTGAGTGCTGGTTGTTGGAGGCTCCGTTGTTGTGCTGGGAGAGGTTGTTGGAGTTAACGTAGAAGTGGTTATTGTGGAAGTTATAGTTGATGTTGAAGGCGTCGTAGAAGAAGTACCAGTAGTTGTAAAGGGTGTTGTTGAAGAAGTAGAAGTGGGTGTTCCAAGGGTAGTTGTCGTCATACTTGTTGTCGAAGAGGCAGGAGCTGTTGAAGTTAATGTTGAGGATGTTGTTGGAAATGTTGAAGTTGATGAGTGAGTGCTGGTTGTTGGAGGTTCTGTTGTTGTGCTGGGAGAGGCTGTCGGAGTTGACGTAGAGGTGGTTATTGTGGAAGTTATAGTTGATGTTGGAGATGTTGTAGAAGAAATGCCAGTAGTTGTAAAGGGTGTTGTTGAAGAAGTAGAAGTGGAGGTTCCGCTGCTAGTTGTCGTCATACTTGTTGTGGAAGAGGCAGGAGTTGTTGAAGTTAATGTTGAGGATATTGTTGAAGAAGTTGATGACTGAGTACTCTCTTCTGTAAGAGCTGAAAAAAAAACTTTCTTTGTTTTGAAGAATACTTAATGACATTACAAAGAAACATAATTTTGGTAATCCCTACGATTCAAAGGTGTTTTATTATTAATAGTTATTTTTACAAGGCTTGAAATGTTTTGCTCCTTGATAATTTTTAAGCATATCATTAATGGAATCGGGGAACCCAATTTGCTAAGAAGTTTTCACCATAATAGGCATACTAATTAAAATTGCAGCGTAGTGGTATTAATCACATCAGAAGTTTAACTTACCCCGTGTTTTTTTTTTATTCTCTAATATATTTATTATGGAGAGAGTTTGGTATTTAAGCTTAGGATGGAGCTTATCTGATTGGAAATTGAAGATTTTGGTGCCAGTTTTAAGAGCCTAAATTATTTTGAGGACAAATATATCCCTGTTTATATCCTCTTTTCGGCCGGGTACTCCATTAATCATCAAAATTTAAGCAAAATCCTATAACATAAATTTTGTTCTGAAAGCTGCAGCAACTCAGAAAAGTGTCCTAAATTTACACAAATTAGCAAATTTCTAAAGTTCTACTTCAGAAAAGATGGGAAATATTTAATCCTAAATGTTTGATAGGCAACAAACTCATAGAGATAACTTATTTTATACAAGGAGTATAATTGATTTTGGAATGAGTGATGAGTTGTTTGAACAGATTTCAATAAAAGTTTTGCCTGATTCGTTTGAACCTTAAATCTTAAAATCTATGGGCAAAGAACTATTTTGCAAACAAAATTCAGACTAAGCAAAAAGGCCCTAAAATTCATGTAAAAAAACAAGCAGAGATTTTCAGCTTCAAACTTGTTTCATTAAAATCAGGGATCAAGAAAACACAGTACACAATGAAAAAAAGTCTTTTTTTTTAAGCTAAGAAAGACAGACCTTTGAAAATAGGACCTATACTATGCATTAAAATTTTTTTAAGCTATGAATTCTACATATCATTTGGTCGAGAAACTTCAATAAGCCAAAAAAAGTTGAAATCAAATATGGGGATCATAATGTGCCTTGGGCTTATAGGCTTAACTCCGTTCCTAAGGATGCAACCTGAAAAGGTTAGAATTTTCGAAAAGGTTTGGAATCTACTGAGCGTGTCCTAGAAAGAAGCCAAACTTGTTACAGAAGGAAAATTGACACAACAATAGATTGTAAAAAGACATAGGATTTTAAAACAGTTGAGCTGAACCGTATGAATGGACGAAAAACAAATTCCAATCAGGTTAAAAATAATATGGTTAAACCCTTTGATCCAGTAGTCCCTATCACAATCTATGTTCAAAGTTTGACACAATTCATGTACAATATTAATGTACAGAATTCATGTACAAAGTTCATTGTAATTTTCACATTTTCTCTTTGGCAACTTTATTTTATGCGTCGATATGGTCTGGGGGATTTTTGGCGAAGATTAAGAAATCTAGAGGCAATTTCCACGGGGAGATAGGGAATACTCTCTCCCTTATTGTGAGGGAGATAATTTTTCATTGAGGGTTGCCCACATTTGCTAGCATTATTTGAAGAAAAAGATCAGAAACTAGAATTTTTTTTTTTAACTGAACGTAAAAGAGTATTATTAAAACTAAAACTGAACAGAAACTATTCTGTATATGAAAGGAATTTCCCACCCACTAAAAGCCTTGTTCCTTATGCTAAAGTTTCACTGTTTGTCCTAATTTTCTAAGAACGACTCATAAAACCCAAGGACCGTTTAATTAGAATAAACCTTAGAAAAACCTTAGCGTGAACAGCAAACACTTGTTCTTTTCTATTTAAGTAAAAGAATATGCGCTTAGTAAAGGCTTCTATTCTTAAAACATTAAAAATAATACTTTTTATCGAGCTCCAATTGCCTGCATGTTTAAGCATTAATTTTTAAAGTTGTTTCGGTTGAAAAAAAACATTAGCACAAGGGGCCCCATTGAAGAGGGAGTATATCCCCTTTAATACTCAACAGTTTGGTTCGTTTGCAATTTTAGTGACGTTTTTTACGTTCATTTGTAAAAAAATGTTTTTGTTGCTGTAGTTCTTGCCATGGATACCTAGCAAGGTATCCATATGTTAGAAGGTATGGATACCTTCTACCATAAAATGAAACTTAACAAATTGGGTAAAGCCTGATCTTGGTGGTATCTGAAGACCTCCCCCCTCCCCACTCTTTATTAGCAGAAAAATCTGCTGCTTTCCTTAAATAATTGCTTATCCAATATAACAGTTTAAAGGATCTTTAAAGGCCACTATGCAGGATTCAAACTTCTAATAAAAAATACTGCGCAGGATCGAGGTTTCTAAACGGAAGATGAATATGTGCTTTTTTTTATAATTATAAATCTGTTAACATGCTCAGGTATTTCACACAGTAGCATTTTACACCTTTTGGGGTAAAAGTTTTGTTTCATACCGCTAAATGAAAAGAAAAAGAAACTTTTCTTTGGCGCATTCTCTTTTGAGGGTTTGACGTATTACTAGATCGTTTTATTTAATTCCAAATGAACTCGTTACCAATATTCATGGACCATTGACATAACGTAATACCCCTAAAAAATAAATAATAGTAACAATAATAAAATAATATTGCACCTGTAAGTCCATTTTTAAAAATAAGAAAGTAAATTTCCACACGAATGGGGATTTCTGGAGTGATGGAGAAAGTGATTAGAAATTAAAGTTTTCTTAGAAAATGAAAGTAACATTAAATTTCCACACGAATGGGGATTTCTGGAGTGATCGAGAAAGTGACTAGAAATTAAAGTTTTCTTAGAAAATGAAAGTAGCATTCGCTAAGAATAATTGTTTAAGCTGAATCGTCTGGAAAAAATTTTACGGGGTAGGGGATTCTCAGTCAGGATAGAACTGTAGACCTTTTGGGAATTGGACAAATCTTGGAAAGATGGGAAAAGCGACCCTAAAAGAGAAAGTCATCTCGAAGAAATTAACGCCATTGAATTAATCCTATAAAAGGTCTATTATAGACGTTTTAGACTCTTATCTATTATAAGATTTTAAGCTCTTATCTGAATATTTTTCAAAAAGGATGATCAATAATGCTTGTTTATGCATCTGTTTCTTCGTTTTCCCCCAAGGGTGATCTTATCGAACAAGTAGTTTCAAAATATCGGAGAAAGGTTTCTAAGATAAAGAAATCTATGGTTCTGCTGACTTTTTGAAATATCAAAGAAGATTGTTGTCAAAACTAAGTAGTATTCTTAAAATTGTTTGAATAAAATAATAGAGAGGGTGCCCAAAGGGTGCATAAAATCTATCATGTGCGTTTTCTGAGATGATCAATTGATTTGAATTTTCTCCAAACTGTATATTGAGCATTGTAATTTTATGGAGAGTAATTTTAGTTGAAACAAACTTTGTCCCAATGTGGGTCAAACAACAGTCGTATTGAAATTCTGGGTTAGCTAATGGATTTGAAATCATAGAAATCAAGCTTGGTTTGAAATGAAGCCAATTATTTTTGGAGAAGTATTGCCACACGTTGACATATTTATAGTAAAGAAATGCATGTAACTCATTCAAAATAAACAGTTTAAATAAACAGTTTTTTGCACTCTCATATGTCTAAGTTTATCCACTAGTAATCAAAAAAAAAATTCTAAGAATACTTTGCTAAAAAACACTTTGAAAAATGCTAAAATAATTCCTATGCCAAGCATTGCAAACAGTGGTCTCTCACTCCGTTTACAATATTTAAAATTTAGTTTTTGGGGGTTATAGGGGCAAAAAAGGTACCTAGGTTAGGTTAGGTTCCGTAATTAATGTATGCAATACTTCACTTCCACCCCCCCATTAATGTACAAATATATACCCAAAATTTATTTTAAAACTATTATTTTTATCCTATTTTGTTTTATTTCATTAGCATTAACCAAACTTCACTTCTCGCTTGTCATCCAGCTAATAGAACAGTGCCCATGTGTTTAACATCTTCACTGCACTAACCATCTTGACTAATATTAGTACATAGATAGGTCAATCTCTTCAATTGATCAATTTTGTCGTTACCCAGCATAACCTCTTTAGGTTTATTTATTCCCAGTCCCAGTGACATAGTCTTCTTAACTTTAATTTACAAACCTTGTCTTACGCCCTAGATTCTCTAAGTCTAGAGAAAGTCTCTGATGTCACAGTTGCTGATGTCACAGTAGTTTTTTGTCTAAGATATATGTATAGACATCTGAAAACTGGAATTAAACATGGTAGTCTGATATTTTAGATCCTGAAAGTGTGGACTTCTCTAGCTTTTGTTCAATAATTCTGTTACTGTTGCTCAGGATAAGTTTGACTGTATATTTATCTTCAAAGCAGTTGATCTCTTACTAGTTAGGCTAGAAAGGTTCAATAAACCTTCACTTTAAAGAATGCTCTTTAGATTTCGAGCTTCTCCAAGAAGAGTGTGAGCACATTGGTTTGAGTTTTAATACTGACAAAACAGTTGTTCTACCTTTTAACTATAAAGAAATTAGAATTAAGTTCCTTTTGCTAACAGCCTTAATTATCTGGGTATGCCTATTGGAGTAAATCTGAAAAAATTGCAAACCTGGTGCTGAAAGGTTATGCTTGTAAGATTTAGGTTGCATATGCATCCCTGGCTTCAAATGTTTTGTATTTGAGTGAGTTCACTGTTATCAGTTATAATAGCCAAACAATTCCTTACCTACTTGCTCTTGCTTGCGTTTGGTCTTTTTTAAACTGTTGTAAGAGAAAGCAAGTTCACCACCTTCAAGTTTGCAAAATATTTGATGGAACTGCCAACACAGACACGCAACTCTTTTCTGCATAGAAAGTATTCATTGGTAAACCCAATTAGGGTTATTGAGAAGCATATTTGTAATTTTTATACTGAATCGATATTAAGTCTCTAATCAGCTAAGTTTAGGGGATTTTCACTTTCGCATTTGTTTCCATGTTTTATCAAAACCTTCGTCTTTTTGTACCATATATGAAAGCTCTGCATTCTATATACCTTAAATTTATGTGGAAAGTTTAGTTTTATAGCATTGGACGGGAAGCTTTTTTTTAATTTCTCTTACGTACTAGCCTAGCTTTTTAACAGTCTCTTCTGCAAGAATTTTATATTTAAAACCTTAAATAGACGAAGGAAACAGATTCTGAATAACAAGTTAGGGAAAGCAAATTTAATCCCGACTACTGGCCCAAGGACTCAGTGACTTGGAAAGAATGTCTATGAAAACGTAACACATCGAAAGGTTAATTTCTTTAACATCCAAACCCATCTCTTGGTTGTGCCTTTCATTATTTATTGTTCTTATTGCACCAATTTTCCCAGATTGTAGCACCTTACTCACAACAAATTCTAAAATTTCAAGTAAAAATAAATTCACTTACAATCAGCATAAATTCCTTCAACATAAACAGCAAACGCAATTCCTGGAACAGTTATTCCATTTTCACCTGGATCCTGATATGCTTGTAATCGTAATGAAATGGTTTCCTCGTCATATTCTGTGGTATCTGAAACCAAAATTATTTCCATCTGCACTTCAGATCCGGTTGAAGCTCGCTGACGTCTATTTGAGGGAGTGAAGCCTAACACCGATGTACGTGCATCAGGAAAAACGACCTTTAACTAGAATATAATCCATTTATGTACCACACGCCCAAAGTGTAAAGAGTATACTCTACAGTATATAGTATGTAGCCGTACACATTTTTCTGTCATGTCCTCAGTCCATATAAGCCAGACTCTGACACCAATTGAAGGGTATATGCTGAAACTTTTTTTTTTTTTTTACTTAAATTGAAACTCATTTTCATTCTTTTTTTTTATCATTTTTATTTGTGTATCAAGCAAAATGGGGAAGAAGATTGGTGGGAGCTGCTCATCTGACTGTTAGCGACGCTAACCACTATTTCCGTAGTAAATATGATAGTAGTGATATCATCCCAAATTAGATGCCATTTACTTTTGGCTATTAAAAAGTTATTTTGCTTGTTTTTCATCTTTAAAGTATATTATAGAGTTGAAATGTTTTCAGAAAACCTATTTATCGTTTGTAATCGATTAGTTAATAGTAACCTAGATTATAACTTGATAGATTTAGTAGACCTAATTCAAGTTTCAAGGTATTAAGTGAATGAGCATGGTTAAGGTATTACCTGCTCTAGACTTTCATTAAAGTAAAGTTCTTATTAGCTATTTTGATGAATTTTAGTAGACTCTAATAACTTTTAAACTTGGTTAATATCGAACCCTAACTACCAAGGAAAGCGTGTATACCCCGAATACCAAGAACTTTGTTCTTTGTAGTATACACTTACACACAACCAAGGAAGGCTTTTGCATAAAGAGGAAAATGAGAGAGGTGAGCCTTATCTGAAGATTAGAGGAGGCACGTTAGAGGAGGCACTATAAGTTTAGTGAAGGACTAAAATTGCATGTGGATACACGGGTCACTTCTGGCCTGACAGCAGCTGTTCTCTGAGTCCACTCATAATAATAACAATGTGTGTTTAAAATCTAGAGGAGTGGGTTGGGAGAATAATCCACATCCTACTACTGAACCTGTCACAGAAATAAGCCCCCTGTGACCAGACTTGCTAAACAAGCTCCTCCACCATCCAAATCTATTTTCGAAGATTCACTCTCTGCGTTCTAATATTAATATTAATTGAAAAAAAAACAAGTTTTTGAAAAAAACATACAAAGCAATGTTTAACTTAAGAGCAGCTAAAATAATCTCCCATAATAATTGAAATTAAAAATAATCACATGCCACTCTTAAATAATAATGAAATCGAAAGAAAATAAAAGGTGAAACGAACCTTTATCATACTTAAGTAAAGTAAAAAGCGATGAGAGCAATGCCTATTTTTTCACCAAGGCACTTCGCATAGTGAGAGTTGTCAAATAGCTTTGAAAGGAGCTCATTCGATTGGAAATTGAAAGTTCTAGTATTCTTTTTATAAGTCAGAAGTGAATGGAGGGCAATCAGTCCTGTTCAACGCTCATTGACACCCCCCCCCAAAAAAAATCAAGATTTTGAAAGCGCCATTTTATTCTGTATAGTTGAAGGTCCGTCAACTGTTTCTCTAGGGACGTCAACCCCCCAACGGCGCTCGGGGCAAGGACTTTAAGTTATTCAATTCGATCATTATTTATATACATTATTTGTTACTGAAAAGATGGTATGTTTCAGTTTTAGTGTTAAAAAAAAACAATGGCATTCAGGTGAGGCCTTAAAAAAATGTTAAGGGGAGTACATAAGAAAAAGAAAAAAAAATCAAAGCACATTATGTGCATACAGTCTGTCAAAAGAGGGTAAAAAAGAGGAATTACTGAGGGTATTCAGTTCAGATTTAGATTCAGATCTGTTTTAATAATACATTGCACTTAAATTCATACACTCACAAATACTTTTTAAAACGAAATGCTGGCCCATCATCGATATTAATTTGGCCTTCTGGGACAATCCTGTTGAGGAAACATTAAATTCTACTGTTAATTATATCATATAGTGGCGGTCCTTCATTTGCCATCCAGCATGAACTCAAATTGCCAAAAAAACTTTTCACTTAAAATGAATAAAACATAACATAAACCTCAAACTCAACGGGAGAAACAAGATCTGCTCATCCTGCTGATCTGCTCATCCTGCTGATCTGCTCATCCTGCTATCTGATATAGCAGTCGTTTCTAATACTAAAATAATCAATATTTTATTTTACTAAATATTTTATAATGTTAATATGTACTAAATATTTTATAATATTAATATGTCCTAGATATTTTCACTAAATAATAAATATTTATAAATACTAAATATTTTACATGTAAATATTTTATTTACAATAAACATTTTGTTATTTTCTTCATTATATTTTGATTTACTTACTATTAATTAACTCTTGTTGCTCAGATATTTTTTTAATTTATTTTAAATGATGTAATACTTTATTTACTTTCAATTGCCTCTGTTAGGCCTTTTCAAACTCATGAGCATAAACTTTCAGCTGAAAAATAAGACAGAACACATGGTGTATACAGAACAATCAACTGGCTTCTGTCTCGTGATCTTCCCTTGCGTATTTCAGCCGCAGAAAAAATTCCTGAAGAGCATTTTGGTAGTAGAGAATGAAAGCCTTAGGAAAACCTTAATTAAACCACTGTATAACAAAGGTGATAACAGTGAGTGTGGTAATTATCTCGGCATTGGTTTGGTCTCTGTATGTAGCAAATTACTTAGTAATATGATACTTTTTAGACTATGAGTTGCTGTAGACAAAGGTCTATGAGAAGAAGAGCGCGGTTTTCGAAAAGGTAGAGGATGTGTCGACCAAATTTTCACTCTTAGGCTAATAATTGAGAAGTTCCTGAGTTTTCAAATAACTTTGGTCCTCAGTTTTATAGATTATGAGCAAGCGTTCGATTCTGTTGATAGAAGAGCTTTAGTAAAGGTTTTATCCTTGTATGGTATACCAGACAAATACATTAAAGTGATTGGTGTGTACGAGAATAACACTGCTGTGGTTAAGGTAGAAAATAAGATTAGCAGCTGGTTTCGCATTAAATCAGGAACTAAGCAGGGTTATGTTCTAGTCCCCTTTATATGCATTATTTTAATGGATTTTTTCTTAATTAGCACAGGAAAGACAATGGGAGACCACGAAATCAAATGGAGAGGAAAAACTCTCCGGGACTTAGATTATGCTGATGATTTAAGCATCCTAAATGAAAATGTGAGCAAAATCAATGAAATTTTCGAGGGTTTGCGAGTTCAAGGTGCTAGAACAGGCTTGAAAATAAATGCTGAGAAGACGAATACACTAAGGCTAGGAAAAAGTGAAGATCAAAAGGTGACATTGGGCAACGAAAAGACTGATCAGGTGCACAGCTTCACTTACCTTGGTGGCATTATTAGTAAAAACGGGGGAGAGCTGTGGCGATATTAAAAGTAGAATAGCCAAGGCTCAGAGTACTATTTTATAGTAAAAAAAAAAAAAAAATTGGAAGTATAGGAAGATAAGGTTGCAAACCAAGATTAAAATATTGGAAGATGTAGTGACGACAGTCGTAAAATATGACTCTGAAGCAACGGCGCTCCGAAAAGCGGATGAAGATTTGCTATATGTTTTCCAGAGAAATTGCCTACGGATTGTTCTGGGTACCAGACTGACTGACCGTATTTCAAACATTAGGCTGTACGAAAAATGTGGTTCAATTCCGCTTTCTAGGGATATATTGAGAGAAAGGTTGAGATGGCTAGGGCACATTCTGCAGATGATAGATGACAGAGTGCCAAATATTCTCCTTGTTGTCCAACCGTCTTGGGCTAAACGGAAAGCAGGCTGTCCGTGGTTGGGGTGGGAGGATGTCATAAAGGAAAATTGAAAGGAAATGGGAACTTCCTTGGAGGGTGTAATGAGGAAGGCTTTGAATAGATTGGGATGAAGGAGGAGCGTGCATAGCTCTGTTGGCCTCAGGTGGCTTGGTGGCACCGCTGCAGAATGTTGTTTGAAAGAAAATTTTTTATCAATACACACACCCAGATACTTTATAAATCTGTTTTCTGGTCTCTGAATCGTACCTCTAGTAGTTTGGAGACCTGTGAAGGAAGGCTGGAGCTTTCCTATACGTGGAAATAACAAAATGTGGGATTTCTTAACATTTATAATTATCTTGTTAGTATCCACTCACAAGTAAACACACTCCACTGTCTGTTGCTGTCGATACACCAGTACCAAAAATCATCATTAACACATCAGACAACTGTGTCATCTGCAAAGCTCTGTAACATTTCGTCAGAACTCGAATTCAAACTTGGGCCAGACAGCAGGGAGGGATGGGTTGACTCTGCCCCCTAGTTTTTTGAAGTCATATAAATCGTTTATTTTGACCTCATTGAGGTCCCAGGTGCTCAATTCTGAGACAGTCTAAGTTGTACTACCTTCTCATGGGAGCACTTTTGCATTTTGAAACTTCGCGCTAAAGTACTGGCTGATTTTGACAAAACTTAGTTCCAATTGTAAAAATAAAATACTAAATTTTCTTATAGATAGAATAGAGTCGTTTAATACTATCGTTTAATTTTAATTTTTGAATGTCGTTTTTCAATAGAGTCGTTTAAATTAAGCCAGGTTTAAAGCGACCAGACTGGTAGCATCTTATCCCTTAAAATTTTGCTGATGCTTGCCTATGTTTTGTTTTTGTCTTGTCGTTCAGATATAGCCCCTACTTCTTATGAAGTCATTTAATTCGTCAATTTTGGCCTTATCCAGTTCCCAGGTGCTCAATTCAGTCAGTGAACGTCGTTTACATTAAACCAGGCTTAAAGGGACGGGTCTCGTAGCCTTGAAACTGGCCTTGAAATTCTTTTAATGGTTCCATATTGTCGGATTGTTGGTCAAACTTGAACTTGCGGCAGCTCTTGATATCCGAGGATATAAATTTAGCTATTTACCCACAATTCCTCCCAATGAGTTCATTGACTTTCTTTCAGCAGAAGTCAGGGAGAAGATCTTCTCCCTGAAGATACTTTCTCTGTGATAGAATACCCGATGCTTCACTTTCTAATAAACTTGCGGGAGTAATCCGAAAAACCAGCTCGAAAAGGACATCTAGAAAGAAACTATTAGATGTTAGCGAGGCTAATGATAAAACCAGTCAGGGTATGGCAGAACGTATAATAGAAACATTGTCAAGGAGAGGAATTCTTCTGGATAAAATGGCTCTCCAGTCTTATGACTATGCAAGTGCGATATCTGGTTAATTTAATTAAGCCCAGAAGTAAATAAATGTACTTCTTTTATCGTCATGTGCCCTATATTTCCTGAAAGGCTTACAGACTAAACTTTGCTATAGAATATAGTTGCAATTTATCTCTTTGGATAGTTTACCTTTTCAACATCCTTGACGAAACATACGAGTTCTTCTCTTCATCTACAAAGCATTTTGCTACCGATAAAGGAAAACTTTCTTCGATTGAAAGAGCCTTAATCTCCAAAGCATATCACGGACTCTATAAACTGCAAGGGCTGAAACCATTTAAGCAGTAGTTACTTAGTTTGAAGCAATATTTTCAGTCATTTACGAAACAAAACACATAAAGAACACCAATGTGAAGTTGAATGCATGAGCTAGTGCCCTTCTGAAAATGATTCTAAACTTTGAATTTATTGCTTGCCTCATCTTTATGAAAAAAACATGCACATGATCAGGATAGCAACAGAAAACTTGAAGAAGAGATCAATATCATCGAAGCAGTAGAGATGCTTGAAGCTATGAAGAAACTTTTAAAAAGAATATTGCAGGATGAAATGAACAATTTCATTGACAGCGCAAAAGTGTTTGCCAGAATGAGAGAAGTCGATCCAGAGGCAGATTTTGTCAGTTATCATCGTTGGCAACTTGGACCGCCTTGTTTTGACGGCCGAGATCATGATCTCGGCCGAGATCTCAAGGTATCAGTTCTATAGACAACATTTTAGAATCCTGCTCGAAAGTTGGACTAAAATGATGAGAGATAAACTCAGAGCTTGCCTTGGCAATTTTCACCCATTTTGATCATAACTTTAAACTATTTTAAAAAAAGGGTTTCAGTTTCAAATTCTGAGCTAGCAACAACGTCTTTTTCCGAACCAAGAAAGACATAAAGATTCTACTGCTTTTCAAGTAGAGCTTGAAGTTCTGTTTCAGTTTTGCCACGGCGCTACTTGCTTCAGAGAAGTCCTAGGCAAATGAAATTGCCGGCATCGGCAGCTTAAGCAAGCCAATTGTCTTTGCAAATTGGCTGCGAAACCACCTGTTACAGTTGCTGCTGCCAAAAGAATATCTAGCAAGCTCTAGTTTATTAAAAATTTTCAGAGAACTGCTTTGGTTGATTTTTGACTAGATTCCTTATGTTGTTGGCAAATGAAAACGACATCACCGATGCCATTAACCTAAACAAGATTGTCCAGCGGTGGTCCACCTTGAAGAACAGGCGAACACAAACATAGCTGTTCTCAGCACGAATGATGTAATCCGTTTTAGTTCCATCTCTGTCTCCGTAGATAAGTGTAAAGACAGAAGGTTATTTATAATAGATTATCACAAGAAGTATAATCTGACATAGGAGTCATTTAAATGGTGGGATCTCAACCCGCAGGCCTTGGTCCTGCGAGCCATCCCTGCCAGACAGTGAAGTATGAGGGCACAAATTGCAGCAACAAACTGGGGAATGATCAAAAGTCTAATTCAGTGAATTATAAATGAAAAAGGGCGACGAATACAAACATGAGGGACTTCAAAATTCAATATTTTCGCAGATGTATGATTATTCTCATTTATAATTACTCTATTTTCTAGATAACTTTGAAACCATGAAAAAAAATGGCATTTCACTCCAATATGGTCTAACTTACGAAGCGGGATATTATGGGATATACAAGTAACGCCTTTTTTATGTCCAAAAGTATTGCAACGGGAATTTTACCAGGATCCAAGCCAAATTGCCTCGAATCCAGAAAATCCTTCAATTCCAATGAATTTGCAAGTTGTTTATGTATTGCTTTTTCCAAAATTTTAGAAAAAATTGATAAGAGTGGAATTGGCCTATAATTAGACACATCTGAAGGACCTAAACCTTACAAAAGAGGAATTGCTCTTGCTTTCTTTAGATCATCAGGAAAAATACCTGTTTCATATGAAAGGTTCAACAAAAAAGTAAGTGGTTGAACTACAACTTGAGTATTTTCCTTTACAATTTTGGCATTACTTCCATCATATCCTGACAAAGAACTACGTTTCAGATTCTTAAGTATATTCATTCAATCAAAATCAGAAACTGGAATGAACCCCATCGAATCCAAACACGGAGGAGGAAGAGAATGTTTATAGCTGTGATGAGAGATCGGAACTTCATCTATCGTATCCCTCCTAACTTCACTAAAAAAAGATGCTAGGACCCCTGAAATTTAACTTTCATTTTCCATAGCTATACCCTTTAAGATCAGGTTTTTTGGCATATCGGAACTTTTAGGCCCAAATTTTAAAACTTATTCTGTAATACTTCATATTTTTTATCATTGTTCCCACAAATCTGAAATCTATTAAAAAATACTTTTCCTGTTCATTTCTTAGAATTATACGTTTAATTTTTTTTTTATATTATTTTAATGATCATTTCGTTGGTTCACTGAAATATTCCTTCCACATTCTCATCTTCTTGTTTATACAATCAAGGATAGTTTAGAAAACCACGGATGCCAGGAGAAAAACTTCCCGGAGTTGTGGACTACACTCTCTTCACAGAATTTTTCCATTTTTTCCAAAACTATACAATTAAACAGCTAGAAAGTGGTGGCCAAATTATTTTATCAAACAGTTCGTGGTAACCAACTGTAAGTAAGGAGCGACCCGGCTCAATAGTAACCGCAACTCTATAAACCGGAATTTTGATACCAATAGATACATCAAAAGAATCAACTTTTTATGATGATTTCAAATATTCAGGTTTCATTAAGTTTAGTTTTACTCATCAAAAGTAACGTGCCTGAGAAAATTTGCCTTATTTTCTTAAAACTGGGGAAACAACCCCTAACCATTTTTTCAGCATAGTCGAAAATCTAATAAATACGTCTTTAAGGATGACTTCATGCCTAACGGTTCCCGGGGGAAGACCTGCAAGTTATGGACTTGCCCATTGTTTACAATTAGTATTAGTTAATGGGAAGTATACAGACGTTTCAGGAGGGACTTTTTCCGATGGGGGGGGGAGGGTTGGAAGAGGGGGTAACGGGGGAGGATATTTCCATGGAGGATGTTCCTAGGGGAAGGGACATTTCTATGAAGGGGGTCCCGGATTTTCCAGAATTATTTAAAAAACGATCTGAAATTCACTAAAAAAAAACTGTTCTTTCAACTGAAACTAAGATGCAACATTAAAACTTAAAACGAACATAAAATTATTATATTATTAAGAAATTATTACTTTATTTATGCTAAAGTTGTTTTAGTACTTTCAAAAGAGCTATCAATTCTAATTAACCGGCCTTTGTGATTCAGGGGTTTGTGATTTGAACAAAATTTCAACTTTAGCGTTAAGAGCAAGGTATTGACTCGGGGGCAAACTCCCTAATGCACGTAATAAAACATACGAATATAGAAGTTCGTCATGTAAGTTAATTCGTAAGTTACGTCAGAAAAAAATTCGAGAAAGTCATTTAGCCAAAAAAGTAAAATTAATATGCAAATTTTGTTTTAATTATTCAGGTAAGGTGAGCCAAAATCAAAGCTGCATTGCTTCAAAAACGTTCAGAAATTAAATAAACAGAAACAAGTTTTTTTTAACTGAAAATGAGGAGTGACATTAAAATTTAAAACGAACAGAAATTATTCCGTATATGAAAGAGGCTGTCCCCTCCTCAACGCCTCGCTCTTTATGCTAAAGTTTGACTCTGTCACACAAATTTATTTTTTAAAACAATAAAAAACTTTAGCGTAAAGAGCAAGGCATTGAGGAGGGGATAGCTCCTTTCATATACAGAATAATTTCTGTTCGTTTTAAGTTTTAATGTCGCTTTTTACTTTCAGTTAAAAAAACTTGTTTTTTTTATTTAATTCATACAATGACGACCAATCTATTTTACCAACTTTCTCTTGAAAAAGTTTAATATTATTATCCGATAAATTAGGAAATTTCTAATTTTGGTTAATCTGGTGACTTAAAATTTCATGTTCTGGACCTGAATAAGATGCCGAAATGGGGTAATGGTCAGACATATCTGAAACTAAAACAGAAGCAGAGGTCAGGAAACTTGAACCAAAAATATTGTCAATTATTGTATGAGACGTTAGCATCACACGTGTTGGAATAGTAATAGAGTGATAGGCTATAATCCGAGTGCAGCCATCGTTGAAAGAAAATCAACTGTGTCTTTTTTTTAACGGAAGACCAAGATCTATATTAAAATCACCCATCAGGAACAAGGCAATACATTCTGATTAGTGTATCCTCTAAGAAATACTTTCCAGAAGGGCAAGAAATTCCGGGATTGATCCAGAAGGAGGGTCGTATATCTCACTAATTACTACCTGTTGGGGTTCCACCCCTATTTCTTTCCTTTCAGATAAATGACCTGTTTTCGTTTTCTTAATTACATTTGCTTATAGTATAATTTCAAAAGACAGGTTAAATTCCGTTACTAAGCGATAGTGGTTTTGCAATAGGTAAGCTTTGAACCAAGGTTAGTTTTATACTACCTGGTTGGGAGTCATTGAAAGATAAATCTAAGAGTTAGAACGGGGTTTAAATGGGGATGTAGCTGATTGGCTGGGCCAAGCAGAGGTCCACCCATATGAACAGTTGTATAAAGATTATTATTGTTTTTTAGTCTATGTTTTGACCCCGTTTGAGGAAAGAATCCGCGTTTTGACCCCAGTTGGGGAAGGATATTTCTATTGTTATAGGTGACCCTTTTGGAAGAATACAATTAAGGTATTTTCTACAAACTGTGTACTATTTTCCGTAACCCAGGCAGGGTAGGAATAGATCTACGAGGTACCGTCATTATTATATTGACAGGGAGGTTTGTTACCTCCAAAGAGAGAGTTAAGAGATTTTCTAGCCGTAACCCAAGGCGGGTACATTTGGCTTTAGAAAGTGGCCATTTGACCACTCGACCGCGTTATCGTACCCTGGGACAGGGTATACTGTAAATAGGGTAGTACCAAACGCAATATTTGCAGAACCGGTGTGGTAGACACAGTCATAGCATTATAATTTGGGGCCGGGGCTTTCCCCTCCAATAAGTGGTGACACCCGTATATTACCACGCCAGTGGCGTTGTGGCTTACCAGCATAACACTGGTGGCAAAACACCACAAACAATGGTGCCAGCGGTAGCTACCACTGCGAACATTGGTGGCAGCAAGAACAGGAATTATTAACAGAGTTGATAATAGAAGAATTTTGCGTTTTCGAAGAGACTAGTCGAGTTAGCCTACATAGTGATAGTAGCCTATTGTGGTTACATATAAAGAGAAAAGAAAGAAATACGGAATCAATTAATACAATTATGAAGATTTATTATGGGCTATGCCTTGTGAGATCATAATTGAAAAATTTACGAATCAATATACCACGCAACCAATTAGTATTCAAAAATATAAGGCTAAAATTGCTGCATGTCAAAACAACTTTCCGCGAGAGAACCGGAAGTTAAATGGATAAAAGAATTTTCATTTAGACTGAAGAGGTAATTTGAAGTTAACGGAATTTTGAAATTATGTCGGACAGAGATGAGATTAAATCTAGACCGAAAAGGGCGAGTGAAGCCCATAGAAAAAGTAGGAAAATAGAAAGAAAGGCTAATATGGAGGCCTTTGAGAGAAAGCACCGAGAATATGAGGAGAAAATGCAGGCTGAAAAAGATGAAATTAGAAAGAATAGATAAAAGGACGAAAGGGCTAGAGTAGCCTATTAGGAAAGAGACAATACGGATAGAGAACGAACAGATTCAGAAAATGAATTAAGAGAATATAAAGACAGTGAGAATCATAGTAGGCCAAGTAGCACCAGTAGTAGAAGTTCAATTTCCAGCATGGGCTCGCGAAGGAGTACTCAAATAGATACGCTACAACAATTATTAAATTAAATGGAGAAAGAAAGAGAGAAAGATAGACAAGAAAGAGAACGAAAGGAAGAGGCTGATAGGATAGCCAGAGAAAAAAGGAGGAGGCAGACAGAGAGGAAAGAAAATACATAATTTAAATGATTGCAGGGAGAAATTCCCAAGAGCCTCAGAAATCGTCTACAATAGAGGTAATGCAGGCAATAAACCTGCAACCAGTGAAAGAAAATTAAGATGTACATTTATACATATACAATTTTGAAAAAAACGGCGGAATTAAGCGGATTGCCGAGAGAAAATTGGGTGACAAGAATACAGCCCCTCCTTAACTACATAGCACAAAT
Organism: Artemia sp. Kazakhstan ARC1039; assembly: GCA_029168905.1. Taxonomy (NCBI): domain Eukaryota; kingdom Metazoa; phylum Arthropoda; class Branchiopoda; order Anostraca; family Artemiidae; genus Artemia; species Artemia sp. Kazakhstan ARC1039. The sequence goes on along the minus strand of JAQQPU010001299.1, from coordinate 25,088 downwards.
TGCATACAAAGCATTACCAATGGACTACTCAAAAGATTTTGAAAAACTAAAACAAGCCATTTTTGAAAAATTTCAACTCTCCCTCGAGCACTTTCAAAGGAGATTTAGAAGCGAAAGCAAACGAGACAACGAAACTTATAAAGAATTCGGGCACAAATTGAAAGATATGTGTTTAAAATGGCTAGAGTTAAAAAACTAAAGAATGTTAGAAGACCCGGAAGAAATAAAAGAAAAGATAAAGAAAATAATAGATAAAAAAGTAATGGAACAATTTTTAGAAAATACCCACAGAGAATTGAGAATATATTTGAAAGAAAAGAACCCAAAAACAAGCGAAGAAATGGCAGAAATGGCAAATAGATGGACCGAAATAAGAGGGGAAGTTGAGGAGACAGACATATTTCAATATAGAGAGTATAACAAAAATAGGCACTATAACACAGCGCAAGGAGAACTAATTTGCTATAACTGTGGTACCACGGGGCATTTTGCAAGAAACTGGCCGAGTAAATATGACCAAAAACCACATAAAACGACAGCCTGGGCCATGACCCATAATAAGGAAAAAAATTACGCATTTGCAGAGTCGCATAAAATATACGGAAAGTTGAACGAGGAATTAGTCGAAAGGTCAATTGATGCCTGCAGCGACCAAACCTATTTGCGAACTGGCCTAATTAATAGAACAGAAATAGACCATAAAAATAAGATTACAACATTATGTTATTATGGAGACAAGCACCCATGCCCGTCTGCTTGGATAAGAATAGAAATTGCAAAGAAGGACGGTACGGTCCAGAGAAAAACGATAAAGTAGGCTTAGTACCTACGCTAGCAGTGGATGTTTTAGTAGGAGGAGACTTTGGAGATCTCCTATCGTTAGAAGCGACTTCTTTAACAGAGGAAAAATTACAAAATTACACTACGACGGAAAAATATGCTACTTCGTTGACAAGGCGGGAAGGTGAACCGGCCCATAAAACAAATGGGAAGGCTGTTCCACCCTGTCGGAAAAATGAAATACTTGATACGCGTGTTCAAAATACTGATAATCCACAAAAATGGGATGCGGAAGTAAAAAGACCACAAAATATTGAGAATAAGACGCGCGAGAATGATTTTTCGGGGAAATTTCCAGAAAATGAAAAACTTGAGAACACTTTTAATGAATATGAGACAGGCAGGGTAGGAATAGATCTACGAGGTACCGTCATTATTATATTGACAGGGAGGTTTGTTACCTCCAAAGAGAGAGTTAAGAGATTTTCTAGCCGTAACCCAAGGCGGGTACATTTGGCTTTAAGAAGTGGTCATTTGACTCCTCGACCGCGTTATCGTACCCTGGGACAGGGTATACTGTAAAGAGGGTAGTACCAAACCCGATATTTGCAGAACCAGTGTGGTAGACACGGGCATAGCATTATAATTTGGTCCTGGGGCTTTCCCCTCCAAGAAGTGGTGACACCCGTATATTACCACGCCAGTGGCGTTGTGGCCTACCAGTATAACACTGGTGGCAAAACACCACGAACAGTGGTGCCAGCGGTACCTAGCACTACGAACAGTACCTTTTTGTTAGGAGATAAATTTAATTCAATAAAAAGATATTCAAAAACTCCTTCGATATTAGCCATCAGATAATCATTTAGAAACGAGTGTTAGAAACGCTAGCCCCCCTTTTTACTTCTCTTTACTAAGAAGGAACTCTGAATGATAATTTGGAAGATTGGCCAGAGAAAAATTCTGTTGGTTTAGGAACGTTTCAAACAAGGCAAAAATTTTAAGCTGAACAACCTCACTTATAAGCTGAATATCATTCATAGAAGAGCACAGTCTTTGACAGTTTAGTTGGACCATAGGAAAATTGGACGAAATAAAGGATCCTGAGGCTGCAAAATAGTAAAGGAATTTAGGATATTTATTACCTTGAAAAATCTGAAAATTTTCACCTCTTATTATCTCACCATCAAATAGTTGTGAGAGATCCAAAATTTCATTTTCTAGTCGAGCACAATCTATACCAGACTCTGAACAACTCCCGTTTACTTCATTATTTGACAAAACTCTTTTAACTTACATATATCTGGAGGTACTCGAGTTCATGCTGGTGAGGAAGATAAACGTGTGAGGAAGACAAAAAAAACTGACTGAACTTATATTGCAAAACAAAAAATAAAAACAGATGGAAATAAAAAATAATACATCGAAAACCCACGAACAAAACAGGGTACCATATCAAAAACCGGAGCAGACTTTAACCGATAATTACGCAAATGAAAAAAACACAAGCAAAAATTCGCTATAATCAGTCAGAAACTTCCATCGCTGGAATTCGGGGATTTGAGATGGCATTTAGGAAATCATAATAAGTGTCGTTGCGCTTTTCCCATGACACGTTTGGAGTGTTTTTTTTACTTCTAGCCACACCTTGATCTCTGTTTGCACAACTCTGCTTTCGCTAATTTTCCTTCTTAGTAGAATTACGCAATTTGATGCCGAAAGATAAAAGCTCCTTTCGGTGCTTAGCAAGTTCCGGCGTTATATCCACGGCCAGGCTTATTACTGACTTTTTTTTCTTATCACAGTTTTGCATAATTATTTAACGATCATTAGGTCGAGCGAAAGTCACAAAATTCTAAACTATTTTTTAACCCGAAGCCCCAGTAGTACGATAAGACCCAGCAAGTCCTTTCTTCGTAGTTCTATAATATTTTTCAATATCAATGCCTGAATTGTCTTGAACACAGAATCGATCAGCAAATAACGATCTCACTGTACTCACAGGATCCTCGCTAGTGGCAGATTTTGGAACCCCGTGATCAACTGGATTTGACCTTCCAGAATATAAGTCCATACGAATACTAGTTAATTTCAAACTCGTCAAATCTGTCCGTAGACGCTGATTTCCATTTTTTAGCAACTTGTTCTCCTGTTGAAGTTAGGATATGATTGCCAGCATATAATCCATTATTCTGTCGAAATGATCTTTCGTTAACGCTATCCTTACTTATGTTTGTTAACAATCATAAATTACTCAGTCCACTTTATCAAAACATCAAGCAAAACTTCACAGAACACTAAAATACTCCGATATCAGGAAACAAAATGTACCCTCCGTACCGGAGAACTGCACACTATGAATCACAGTGCTAGACTGTTCAACTAGAAATTAAGTTGGAACTTTTAGGGAATGAAGAAGGGTATGATCAAATGATGAAAAAGGCAATATTTACCCGCTACTACTACTGCTACTGCAACTGTTACTACTACTCCCATTAATACCACTATTGTTACCAGAACTGCGGCTTCTGTAGTAGATACTACTAAGCCTAAGGATATTTTATCGAAAATTTGAAGAAATCTTGAGGGGAGAATTGAACTAGATCAAAATATAATTCATGATTATAGATCTTCAAAAGGTTTGTTCAGCCCAAGGAACGGCTCATGAGGGGGATACTAAACTCACCAAAAACCAATAAGAGCATACTACTGCAAATATTAATGTTACTGCTACTATTGTTACAACTACTAATAATACAACATTGCTAATACTGCTCTAACTAATACAACATATTGAAAATCAGAAAATCAGTTCACTTTTCAATACCCTGCTCCTTACGCTAAAATTCAATTTTTTGTCTCAATTCTATACGAACGATTCCTGAAACACAACGGCCGTGTAATTAGAATCAGAACCTTTTTTGAAAGTTCTTTAAAAAAAACTTTAGTGTCAAGATATATGTATTGAGGAGGAGTCAACCCACCTCATATACAGAATTATTTTAGTTTGTTTTAAGTTTTGCTGTTTCTCCTTACTTTCAGATGAAAAAACGTTTTTTTTGTTTAACAAGAATCAAGGAAGAATTTGATCAAAATAAAAATCATAGTTTAATGCTCCTTCATGAATTTCACTCGGTGAAAAGTGGAGATAAGAAAGCGTAAAAATGCAACCCTAAAGATTTGCTTTTGTATTGTCATCAAAGTACCGGCTCATGCTAAGGATTGCCTTCACAATCCCGTCAAAATCTAAACCTTCTAATGGTCGTCTTATTCCCATCCAACTGCAATGAAGTTTTATGTAGAAGTTTTATAATTTGCAACCAAAATGATTTTTGAAATTAAAAATTTAGTTAGTTGGTAATTAAGTGTTTTATTTACCCTCTCAAAACCAGTGAATTTGAAAGTTATTCATTAAAATGAAATACGTCTCAATAAGCCCTTCTAATCGTAATGTACTGTGAAAAGTAGTTTTATCCCATTATCATGATTATTTCGTCAGAGTATTGCTTGTGAAGTTTCAGAGAAAGATTTCAAACCTCATCGTGAGAAGTAGAGGTGGCCCCTAAAACACAACAGAGATTCCACTTGTTTTAAGCTTCAATGCGACTCTTTACTTTCACTAAAAATGACACTCTTTCAATCTGATTACTGTTATGAAATTTAGTTTCTTAGGGCTTTGGTTAATTATGGCACAAATCACTCTTCAGATACAATTCATTGCGCATACGAATGAATTTACTTAAGAATACTCACAAATCTAAGGGCATTTCTCTTCAGTCTTAAATAACGGTAAGATGTTTTGTCGGCCAGATCCTCAGACCAAGGAGCATCGTTTCGCAGCAAAAGTTGAGCTCTGTAAACGCTATCTTCAATATCCTGTATGGGGGTGCAAGTTCCTGTTTTTGACATGACATAGTTTTCCATGCACTCACATGATAAGCCTTTTGTTAAACTTGGGACACAATCTCCATTTATAAGTTGGCATAGCTTCTGATGATATCGTGGACACGGGGGCAGATATTTTGGAAAACCTGAAAAAAGGTCTTTATTATAAAAAGCCTTGTATATAAAGGCCTTTCTTTTTAATGAACCCCCCTGAAAACAAACCGTACCCCCTCAAGAACTAAAATCCTTCTTACGTGGCCTTAAGTGGCCTACTAACTAAACTACGCCTGCATGAAAAATCTGAATCGACATTAGCAAAAGAGGATTCAAAATTTACCGCCCCCTTATACTTAAAATTCACATTTTGTTCCTCAAGTACATTATATAGAAGCATTTTCACCCAATATATACAAACAAAAACCAATAAATATACCAGTAAGTTTACCGCAGATGATTTCTGGCTGTTCATTCTCGGTGCGAACAAAAAGCTCCTCCCACTTATTTCAGTACTTATTGTCCACTTATTGGTTGAGCCGGCCAAGTGGTTTTGTCAGTACTTGTTCCGTAGGTGATTATTCTTTGTCTACCCGTGAAAAGATCTAATGCCACTTATGTTTATATCTGCAAAAATGTTCTCTGGAGCACTCGCACCTCGGTCCGGGTTTTTATAATGGGTGAGATAGGAAAAGATCATACTGGATAATTATACAAACTGCGAATTAAATGTCAGAGGTGGCGTTTCCAAAGTTGCTTTTTTCTTCTTTACTCAACGATTGCAAAATTTTACCCAAATTTTAAAGAAAAACCACAAAACTAATAAGGGTGTTAACTCTGTTTACAATGATACGGCCAGTAGTTTATACAGAGTAAAAATGGTTCCCTAGAATACAAAAATAATTTCAATATTTAAAAAACCCAATTTTCTGCTCATTCTGAAGGTAAGAGGAAGGAAAATGAAGGTTAAATTTTTTTACACATCGCATTACAATTATTTAATTCATTTTAAAGTTTAAGACCGAGGGGTTAAACCAAGGACCCAACCTACCTTAAAGGGTTTTGACATTAGCCTATAAATTGTATGCATTGTTTATTTTTTAGACAGTGTATTATAAATTTTGGACAGCTGAGATTTATAAGTATCCCAAATAAACCCACTTAATAAATACTGAAAAAAAATATCTTCTAAAAATTTGTTAAGTGGATAAAATAACTTTCGCTTGAACAAAATCAATCACGGTAAATTATTAAGAAAGAGGGTCTTTGGTCTAAAATTGGGTCTGGTTACAGGACTCCTATAATACGTTTAATTTTTGCTCATTTCATTGATTAGTTAAATAAAGTAAGTCTACTTTAAAATTATAGTAAAGAGTAGATATTCCGTGCAAACGAGGTTGTCTGCCTCCGCAAAGCTTACCAAAAACCCAAATGAAAATTACAATTTGGGGTTTTCAATCTAATATTGAGGATTTGGAAAGTATTTTGTTGCGTTATTCTTGAAGTAAAAAATTTCCAAAAAGTGAATATAAAACATTATGTGACTTCTAATTTAAAAGAAAAATATTGAATCGTACGTATGTTTACATTTAAAAATTAAAGTGACTTGCCTTTTAAAGCCCTTCCAAGTTCTTTGCTCCTTCCAAAACCGCTCAACGGATCAGCAGCCAAGAATTCATCGGTTTCTAGATCGTCTAGATCAGTTTCTTCAAGCAGTTGGAAACGAAGTGGCATCGGCATGTCAAAGCAATCGGTAGAATTGTCTTTACATGAGCAGAGAGTTGAGGCTTTGGGATTGCAGATATGGGTTGGACCGCAAACAGAACACTCTGTGCTATCTGCAATTGTAAACATTGAATAATAGAAGAGTTACTGAACGTAAAGATTTTAAACATTATAAATTTTTTTCTATATAAGACATTCTAAAAATTCTAAAATCTATAGATTTTAAACTTTTGAAATTGAAACATTTCTTATTGAAACATTATTAGTACAGAAAACATTTTCTACGTTACACAAATTAGTCTTAATTAAAATACTTATTTGTGCAAGACAAGGTGTGAGTCAGGACAGAGTGCGTTCGATTTTCAATTTATTTGTATGTAGTATATTCAACAGTCTTCCAACTAATTGTTTTTTAGGTGACTCTGGTGTCCAATAACCGACTTATGAGCCGACATTATGTTTACTCTATAGGTCACACCCAGAATGGGAATCACAGCTTTTAGTTTGGCTGATTTTTCACTCAGATTCTAAAAAGGCTCTAAATCTTTGTTTAAATCCATCAGAGGATTAGGAATCCTGAATACAAATTTTCGTTTCGAATGGCTGAAGCTTGTGACAGTAAGATTAAAATCATTTTTGGGAAACCCAAAAATCGCTGAAACCAAAGTAAAATAGCAGTGAAGCTCCAATGCAGCAATGGCTGGTGTACTGTACTCATCATGTTTCATCTTTATATGGCTTCATTTGTTATTTTCTACTAAAAAATATCTGAGCTCTTTGTTTCAGTATATTTCCATTAATTTTTATATCTATTTTTTGAGACCACGTTATGAAAGGATAAAAATAACACATGACTTGAGTTCTCCTAATATAACGGTTAAACTGTCCTTGTTGCAACAATAGCTATCCGTGTCTGGTAGTTAAAAACGAGAGTTTTATAATGAAGTCATGCAATGTTTTCAATTTTGGTTGGTGACTTTTTTTCTTTTTTTTTTCCTCTAATAATAATTTCATTCTAAAGATGTTAAGGCATATACAGGAATATTTACAATTGCAAAATATCAATATTCAATACTACAACATGGCCAACATAATGATACAAAATAATGCTAACATGATTGACAAATAGTTCCTTTTTTTATGAGTAATGGTAAATAGTTTTCAAACAGTTCGTGGTAACGAACTGTAAGTAAGGAGTGACCCGGTTCAATAGTAACCGAAACTCTAAAAAACGGAATTTTGATACCAATAGATGGATCAAAAGAATCAGATTTCAGTGCTAATTTTAAATATATAAGTTTCATCAAGTTTAGTCTTACCCATCAAAAGTTACGTGCCTGAGAAAATTTACCTGATTTTCGTAAAAAGGAGAAAATATACCCTAAAAGCTATAGAACCTTAATGAAAATCACACCATCAGATTCAGCTTATCAGAAAACTCCACAGTAGAGGTTTAAAACTCCTATCTGCAAAAATGTGGAATTTTGTATTTTTTGACAGAAGAAAGATCTCGGATGCGTGTTTATTTGTTTTTTGTTTGTTCCCCCCCCCCCAGGGGTAGTCGTATCAACTCAGTGGTCCCAGAACATCGTGGGAGGGCTCATTCGAATGGAAATCAAAAGTTCTAGTGCCCTTTTTAAGTGACCAAATAGATGGAGGGCAACTAGGCCCCCTCCGACGCTAATTTTTTCCCAAAATCACCCAATCAAAATTTTGAGATAGCTATTTTGCTCAACATGGTCAAAAAATATAATAAATAGGTCTTTTAGGATGACTTAATCCCTCAAAGTCCCCGGGGGAAGGGCTGAAAGTTATGAACTTTACTCAATGTTTACACATAGTATTGGTTATTGGAAAGTATACAACGTTTTCAGGGGGGATTTTTTTCTGGTAGGGGGGGGGGTCAGGGGTTATGTGGGAGGATCTTTCCATGGAGGAAGTTTTCATAGGGGAAGGGATTTTGCTATGAAGTGGGCGCCGTATTTCCCAGCATTATTTAAAATACGATCAGAAATTAAATAAAAAAACAAAAATAAGTTTTTCAACTGAAAGTAAGGAGCAACATCAAAACTTAAAACTAACAGAAATTATTACGTATATGGTTTGGTTCGCCCCCTAATCAATACCTCGCTTTTTAAGCCAAAGATTTTTTAGTACTTTCATAAGAGCTATTTATTCTAATTACGGGCCTTTGTGATTAAGGGGTCGTTTTTAAAGAATTTGAACAAAATTCGAACTTTAGCATAAAGAGCGAGGTTTTGGCTAGGGGGTGAACCCCCTAATATACGGATTAAAACTATATGAACATAGAAGTTCGTTACTTAAGTTAGTTCGTTAGTTATCACATATTTATTACTAATAAATACGTTCCTAAATAAAATTTCGAGAAAGCCATTTAACCAAATAAAAGTAAAATTAATATGCAATTTTTTTTAATTATTCATGTACGGGGAAGCAAAATCAAAACCGGCATCAATTCAAAAACGTTCCAAAATTTAATAAAAAAAACAAGTTTTGTTAACTTGTTAAGTAAGGAGCAACATTAAAACTTAAAACGAACAGAAATTTTTCCGTATATCAAAGGGGATGTCCCCTCCTCAACACTTCGCTCTTTAGGCTAAAGTTTGACTCTGTCTCCCAACTTTATTTTTTTAAACAATAAAAATCTTTAGGGTAAAGAGGGAAATGTTGAGGAGAAGACAGCCCCTTTCATATACGGAACAATTTCTGTTCGTTTTAAGTTTTACTGTTGCTCCTTACTTTCAGTTAAAAAAACTTTTTTTATTTTATCCCGAACATAGAACTACACCGTTGGCATAATCGTACCTATGTAATGTAAATCAGGTTTTTATGGGTTATAAAATGACAAGATGAAGTCATAAAGTTAAGTTATTATTATTATTATTATTATTATTATTATTATTATTATTATTATT
>JAQQPU010001299.1:4579-15758 GCA_029168905.1 Artemia sp. Kazakhstan ARC1039 | reverse complement strand
TTATTATTATTATTATTATTATTATTATTATTATTATTATTATTATTATTATTATTATTATTATTATTATTATTATTATCATTATTATTAATTTTTGCTTTTAAAATATGCAAAAATAAATGGGCCCGTTACCCGAAGGATTTTTGACCTTTTTTTTGTTTTGCCCTATATGAGGATTATAAGTTTTCAATTTCAGTGCATTGGCTGGAAATTACCCCCATAGATAATCTTGTCAGTGCAAAGAATTCTTCAGTGCAACTTAGAATTCTTAGAATTAAAGCAGCAAAAAACTTAAATCCTGCCAAACAAAGGGTGATGCCCACTCCGTTCAAAAGGTCGGTAATTTTACATAGTTTGAGACTAGCCTATTGCAGGTTGGTTTCCCGAAGTTATTAAATAAAAAAAAACAAGTTTTTTCAACTTCAGGTAAGAATTAACACTAAAACTCAAAATGAACATAAATTATTCCAAACATGAAGGGGTTAATCTTACCCTTCTTAACCTTACCCTTCACGCTAAAGTTCTTTGCGCTTTAAAATTAAATATAAAAAACAAATATTTTCAACTGAAAGTCACGATCAACATTAGAACTTGAAACGAACAAAAATTATTACGTATATGAGAGGGTTTGCTCTTCCTCGGCACTTTGCTCTTTACGCAAATTTTTTTAGAACTTTAAAAAAAGCATCTTACTGTTGCAATGAAACGAGCCTTGTGTTTCAGGAGTCGTTCTTAAAGATTAGGAACAAAATCCAAACTTTAGCGTAAAGAGGAAAGTGTTGAGGAAAAGGAAACCCCGTCTTATACGTAATAATTTCTGTTCGTTTTAAGTTTTAATGTTGCTCCTTTATTGTTTTTAAAATAATGTCAGGAAAGCTTCCCCTCCCCGTCCATTTAAAGATTCCTTCTCTCCATGGATATATTCTCTAGAATATTGAATCTTGGTGAAAATTTATCCCGGACAATTACCCTTAACATCTCCACGTGTAAAATTGAGTTGGCAAAGACAAAATACTCTATCTAAACATTGGGCAAATTTTATAAATTAAAAACCTTTCCCCAGTGGCTGAGGGGGTCATGATATTTCTAAAGTTATTTGGCCTTTCCATTATGTTGAACAAAATGCCTATCTCAAAATTTTGAGAAAAGGGGGCATGGGAGGGGGCTTAATTGCCCTCCAATCTTTTTGATATATTAAGAAGGGCACAAGAAATTTTAATATCCTTTCAAATAAGCACTCTACTGGTATTCTTATACCACCGGGTCGATAGGATCACCCCTGGGACAATATTATAATAATAGACGCACATAAAAAAATACAAATAATTCTGGAAAAAATACAAAATCCACATTTTCTCAGATAAGAGGTTGAAACTACTACAGTAGGGTTATCTGATACGCTGAATCTGATGGATTAACAATATCATATAAATTTTAGAGGGTTTTCCCGTTTTTTCGAAAATCAGGCAAATTTTCTCAGGTCCGTAGCCTTTGATGGGGAAAACTAACTTGATGAAACTTATATATCTGAAATCAGCATAATATGTCGATTCTTGCAATATATCTATTGGCATCAAAATTCTGTTTTTTAGAGTTTCGGTTACTATTGAGCCGGGTCGCTCCTTACTTACAGTTCGTTACCACGAACTATTTGATGATACTTTGCTACTTAGGTTGAATGATATTGTAATATTTATATGAATAAAATCTATAAGATAATGAATAAAATCTTGTCTTATCTTTCGACATATTTATTGGTATCAAAATTCTGTTTTTTAGATTTTCGGTTATTATTGGGCCGGGTCACTCCTTACTTACAGTTCGTTACCACAAACTGTTTGAAAATTTCCTATTCTAATTAAATGGTCCTTGTTTTTCAGGAGTCGTTATTAAAAAACTGGAACAAACAGTCCAACTTTAGCATAAAAAAACAAGGTATTCAGGAGGCGGGCAACCCCTTCGCATATGGAATAATTTCTGTTCGCTTTGAGTTTTAATCTTTCTCTTTATTTTTAGTTGAAAAAACTTGTTTTTTTTAATTTATTTTCTGATTGTTAAAAAAAATCGTTAAATCTGGCTCGCCCTTCCGTAAAAATTTCCCTTCTCTCTCGTAAAAATCCTCAGTGGAGATTTCCTCCCACGTAAAAGTCATCCTACCCCCCCATGAACGTCCTTCCAGACCATTCCATCGTTGCTAAAAATCCCCTCACCCCTTCCATAAGATTTCTTGCGTAAAATTGAGCCTGAAAAATTCTCCTTAGCATAATAAAGAGTTTCGTATATGAATTCTGTCTAATCCCCCCCCGAGTAAAATTTCCACTGGAAAGTTCATCCCTGGAAATTTACCTCCACCCGTAATATTATACCCAAGTAAACCTAACCCAAGCACAAATCCCCTAAAAATGTCTGTTTACTCATATATAACAAATTTTATACGTAAAAAATTAGCAAATTTTATTAATTAATGCTGGGATGGGGGGGGGGGGGTTATGCTATCTCCAAAGACAAAGTTTTGGCATTTTTCAACTATACTGAACATAATCGCTATCTCGAAATTTTCGGACGATTTTGGCAAAAGTGAGGCGTAGGAGGGGAGGATAATATCTAATCTTTTGGGTACTTTAAAAGGGCACCAGAACTTTTAATATACGTTATAATGAGTGCTTTTCCAATATTGTAGGACTCTTGGTTCAATGTGATCAGCCCTGAGGAAAAATAAGAGAGAGAAACACGAATCCTTGGTCCTTATTCTTACAAAAAAAATTATATAATTCCGCATTTTTGGAGATGGGAGGTTGAAACTTCAACATTAGTGTTCTCGGATATGCTTAATCTAATATTGGGATTTTCATTAATTTCTCACTTAGTTTTCGTTAATTTAGGATATGTTCACCCCCCCTTTTTATTAAAGATTAGGCAAATTTTCTCAGGCTCATAAGTTTTAATTGGTAGCACTAAACTTAATGAATCTTATATGTTTGGTATCAGTATAATAAGCCAATTTTTTTAATATATCTATTGACATTGAAGTTCTGATTCATAGAGTTTCGGTAGCTACCGAGCCGCGTCCTTCCTTGCTTACATTTTGTTACCACGAACTGTTTGAAAACTCAATTCATGCATGGCGAATGGAAGTAAATAAATTGCCAACTTCGTCATAAACAAAGCCCAAGTTCTAATAACGAAAACACAAAAATGTCATATTTGTAACACAATTTATAATTTTAGATCTGGTTCCAATACATATTTTCTTCAGATCTTATTATTCAAGTTAGAATTTCGCCATTAAAATTTAAAACCTTAGAAAATTTGAGTAGTTTGAGAGATTATGAACAATTTGATAGAGTTTGGGTAGTTTGTGAAAGTTTGAGTAATTTGAGAGAATTTGAGTAGTTTAAGAGAACAGACAATATTCCATCGCAATTCAAAGATATTTATTTAGATTAAAAGTATCCAAAAATAACAAAATAGAGCAAAGTACCGAAATAGAGTGTCACGTTTCCTGAGAAATGAAGATAAAAAGTGCTCTTTTTGTTTTGAAGTAGCGGAAGATAGTTTAGACCACGAGTTCATCAAGTGTAATGAAAAGGGAATTTTTCCGTTTTTGTTTTTGATTTAAGTGAAAAGTGCAAAAGTAAAGTTCAAAGTGATGAAGAAAAGAAGAAGCTGGTGAAATTTGACATAAATTCGGATTTGGATGTGAAAAAGAAAAATTCTCTGTGTTATATTATTGGAAATATGTGTCATTATGTGTGGAGTAGAAGGAAAAGAAAGAAAGTGGTGTGTTTAGAGGGTTTTAGGAGTTTAATTGAGAAGAAAATGGAATTATTGAAGATAAGAAATGAGTGGAGAGAGTGTTTTTTTGATTTTGAATTATGATTTTTTTTTGTAAATATGGTGGGTGGAAAAAGAGAGTGAGACAGTAAGTAGTGGAGAGAGTTTGAGTTTTTTATTGGTAAGAGATAGTTTTTTTGCGTGAGTGAGTGAGAAAACAGCGTTGCCAGTAAGGTAGTTTAAAGAAAATTATTGATAATAGTTTTTTTTCTTTTTTAAGTAGCAGCCAAAAAAGGAAAATATAGGAAAAAAGGAAAAAAATGAAGTTTAAAAATGGGGTTTGGTGGTCATTTCAGCTTATTTGTTTTTCGTAAATATTAGTGTGTTTATTTTTGTGTGTTTTAAAAATAAGCTGAAATGATAATGTAAAAGAGGGTTTTTTTTGGGGGGGGGCGGTTTATTGGTTTTTTTATTTATTTTTTATTGGGATATTTTCTTATATATTTTTTTAGTAGTGCCTTCTTTGCAGAATTGGAATTTGAGAAAATTTTGTCTGTTGTTGTAAATGGCCACCGCAAGCGGGGACTTCCTGTGGAGGGGGGACGTCCTCTCTGCGGGAGAGAATTTTATTTTATTGGTAATATGGATTAAAAATTATTATAGTAGAAGTACAATAATGTGAAGACCACTCTTTGGCTGCTAATTTTAGTAAAATGTAGAGTGTAGGTGGCATTTAGATTTTTGTAATGTTTAAAAGTAGTTGTTTTTTTTAATGTTAGTGCCACTGAGAGGAGAGGAGGTGGGATTAAAAAAAAAAAAAAAAAAAAAAAAAAAAAAAAAAAAAAAAAAAAAAAAGGCGCCTTGATGAGGTCATCTAATGTGTTAATAGTTTTCTTACTTTAAATTCATTTCTTTGAAACTTATGGAAAATTAGTTAGCTAAATGTAAATTTAAATTTTCATAAAAAAGAATACTGAAATGGCCTTTAAGGTTCCTAGGTGGTTAAAATGGGGTTTGGGGGAACAACATCAAACTTATTTTTCGTATTTTTTTTTAAGTTTGTCTTTAGTTTACCTGGTCATTCCGATTGGTTTCTGGATTCGTCTCTCTTACATATTAGATCGTGTTTGTTTTCAGCTATAAGTTTGTGCTTCACTTCTTATGTAATGCATTTTTTAATTTATTACGGTTATAGATGCAGCCGCAGCCTAGTAAAAAGCATACCAAGGCCCACAGTTACGAAAAAACGAGCTTATAAAAAAAACTAATTTGTGACAAAATAATATATAATTAAATAATATATAATTAGCATTTTTATTTAGATCTAAGTGAGCAGTAATTTTAACAGTAATTTTAACAGTAAAAAAAGTTTTGAATTTTATAACAAAACCCTATGCCCTTGAAACCTGAAACCGAATCAAAATCAAAAGTATACCATTAAAATCTTCATTGCTGTAGGTTTACAGCGAACTGTCTTGAAAACTAAAGAAAAACAGAATTTAGCATTTCAGTGCTGTTCGAGTTCTCGTTTTTTCTTTTCTTTCTTTTTCTAAGAGGTTCTTGTATGCAACCAAAAGTAGTAGATTGTCATGTTAGGTTTCATTTGATACGAGACTAAAAGTTACAATCGCATTTGAAGTGACAAGAGAGAAGATACCACAATGAAGTGTAATGTTCGTATGTAAACAAAAGTTTTGGACAAATAGGTCCAAAATACAGGTGAATGAAAATTCTGAAATAACCAATTCTTGACAATTATTCGAAAGCTATAGGTAATATCGAAATCAGCAACAATCTCACCGCCCACTCTCCTGTCTTTCGTAATCTCTACTCTTAGTTTCATTTTTTTTCTTATAAGCCATTTTTCTGCCGTCATAACAAAATTTTTTATTTACAAATTTAAATAATATTCCCGTTTTTACAAGCTAAGAGAGCTAAAACTTATTTTGGAGAATTTGGAGCGAAATATTCAGAAACTGATAAAGTAGCTAACCACAACAACAAATTTCTATTCCGTAAACATTTGTAAGGGGCTTCTACGAGCTAGTCTTTCTAAGCCAGCCAACTATTCTGTCGTTTTTATTTACTTATTCTGAAAGACAACCAAGCCATGTTGGCTATGTGGTTTTGTGGCTTGAAGTTTTTTTTCGTTATCTCACCCGAATAACAAGCTCTTAAAAATTATTAGCACACCATTTTTGTTAGTTAACTTTGTAATTCTTTGAACTATGAAAATGGGTCTATGCATTTACCCCCCCCCCCCCCCCCATAAAATATATCTTTCCCAGTGGAAAAAACCTCCAGACCCCCTAAAAATACCCCCCTAAAATACTGCCCCGTGGAAAAGACCCCACAGAAAATACCCCCTGAAAAATACCCTAAAACAGAAATTCAACCCCTTGGAAAATACCCCCCTTCCCTCAGAAAATTCCCCTAAGAAATTCTCCCCACGGAAAATTTTCCTCCTGATAATCCCCTCGTAGTTCCACTGGAAAATTCCAGACATTAGGTTCTACTCACATGTTGTAGTTTGAGGCAGTCTTATAGCATTACCTGTAGTAAAGAGCCAGAATTTTTGCCAGAAAATCTTGACACCGAAAAGATGGTCGTATAAATTTCGGGGTGGGAGGGGGGGGCTCATTCGATTGCAAATTAAGAGTTCTAATGCCTTTTTTAAGACATAAAAGGAAACAAGCCACCCACCACACTGTTTTTTCCTCAACTCATCCGCTGCTCAATTTTATGTGGGGGGGAGGTGATTTTTCGTGGAGGGAATTATCAGGGAGAGAGTTCCTTAGTCATATCTTATTTATCTAATTTTTACAGTGGCTCCTTTCTCAGGCCCTTGACAAAGGCAAACACAGCTGAAGTAAGTTCGAGATAGTGTGTAAACCTGTCAACCATTACTATTCATATTCCGTCTTTACCAATCCGGTTTTAATGTCAAAGACCCTATTTAGCCCAGTTAAATGGCCTTCCTTGTTGGCAACGTGTTTGAATAAGCTGTTAATAAAAAACGTATAAAAAAACTTGTTTTTACGTGGCATATAGACCAGGTTTGCTGTATAACGGCCTTCTTAACGGTCCCACTCAAAAATATATTGCTGTATTTTTCGCTTGCACCCACGACAAAACAATTTTTCCTCAGAATCATAAACTTGAACTTTTGCCTTTTCAAATAGTTCATAGTAATGAATCGAATAGTTTGTGGTAACGAACTGAAAGTAAAAAGCGACTCGGGCCAATTGTAACTAAACTCTAAAAAATAGATTTTGACAATAAAAGAGACATCAACAGAATTGAATTTGCGTGCAAATTCTAGATATATAACATTCATTAATCTTAATGATAAACTTTAAGGCTGAGACAATTTTGCTGATATTTGAAAAAGGGGAAAACATCCCTCAAAAGTCAAGAAATCTTATTGAAAATCCCACCGCCAGATTTAGCGTATCAGAAAATCCTGCTGTAAAGGTTTCAAGCACATATCTGGAGAAATTTGGAAATTTGTATTTTTGACTTTTTTTCATTTTGATTTTTTGCATAAGATCACAGATGGGTGTTTATACTATTATTTATTTTCCCATGTTGTCCATGGGTAATCGTATCAAACCACTAGTCCTAGAAGATCAGGAGAGGGCTCATTTGAATGGAAATTAAAAATTTCAGGGCCCTTTTTAAGTGACCAAAAAGATTGGAAGGCATCTACCGCCCCTCCCCCGCCTTTCCCCCTCAAAGTCATTTGATTAAGTTTTTGAGATAGCAATTCTATTCGGTATAATTGAAAAATCCAATAACTACGTATTTGGAGATGAAATGACCTCGAAGAGTCCCCGGGGAAAGGGTTGCAAGCTATGAAATTTACCAATTGTTTACATGCAGGATTTGTTACAAGAAAGTATACATATATCTTTCAGGGGAAGGATTTTCTGCAGGGGGGTTATCTAAAGGTAAAATTTACTGTTGGGGGAAAGTTTCTGTGGGTGAAAATTCCAGGGGAAATATTATACGGGAAAATTTCCTAAAAATCATACAAAATTCATTTTCTTTGCATTACTTTTTCTTTTGTGACTTCCTTTTACATGTGGAGATTTTCTGCGGGATATGTCAGGGGATATTTTTCAGCAGGGTTTGAATTTTTGGGTATTTTCTGTTTGTGTGTGTGTGTGTGGGGGGGGGGTATTCCTCGAAAAAAGTTCTCCATGGGGAAACTTTCCATGGAAGAAACTTTCCTTGGGGAGGTGTGAATTTCCAGTAAAAATTTCCGTATAGGGGGAAGGATTCTTGCAACACTTGAAAAACCATCTTTAGTAAGATAAAGAACAAGTTTTTTTTCAAGTAAAAGTATGCTAAGGAGAATTTTTCTTCTGAAATCGTCCAAAATAGATTTTCTTAGGGGGGGGGGGTGTCTACAGCGAGGATGTAATTATCCAAAGGTGATTACCGGAGAGGGGTAATTTTACGTAGAATGAATCATTTCGTGAGGGATAGGGAATTTTCCATGAAGAAGGAGGTGGAATTCCACGTGTTATTTGAAAAAAAAGATCGGAAATTAAGTATATAAAAGAACGATTTTTTTCAACTGAAAGTAAAGAGCAACGTTAAAATTAAAAAACAAACAGAAATTATTCAGTATGTGAAGGGGTTGCCCCCTTCTCAATGCTTCACTCTTTAAGCTAAATTTTGACCTTTGGCCCAATTCCTAAAAAAATTACAACTAAAAGACAAGGGCCGTTAAATTTGAATTTGAAGCTTTTTTAAATGTGCTAAGAAACTTTAGCATAAAGAGCAGGGTATGGGGGAATGGGCAGCCCCTTCATATACTTCTGTTCGTTTCAATTTTAGAGTTGCTTCTTACTTTCGGTTGAAAAAAATTTTGTTGTTCTTTTTTAAATTAATGTTAAGCAATGAGTGATATTTGTCTATAGTATTCAGTACTCTGAATGTAAGGAGGTTTGAACACAGTATTACTTTTTAATATAATTTTAAATGGATAAAGGGTATTGAGTTTAAAAACTTCTAGTGTTGTGACACCGCAGTGGATTTGACCTTAGCTTATTATTAAGGAACATAGAGATCGAACAAGGTTCTAGCAACACACTGCAGGGCCAAAGCTGGGACATTAGTTGTCAAGAACCGTCGTTAGTATGATTGCTTACCTAGTTTACTTTTTTTTAATTATATAAAGAATTCGTGGCTTTAGAAAGAAAAGGGATAACATAGCAAAAACGTATTTAATTTTCATCAAAATTACACCATAAAATTCATTTGGTCTGAAAATCTTATTGCGAACGTTTCGGTAAATTTCGTGTTTCTCCTGTAAGAAACGGTCTAGAAACCCTGTTTTAATTTGTTATTACTGTTTTCTTTTTTTTTCAAAAGTTATTTCATAAGCTGGTTTTAGAATATATAGGTTAGGCTTAATCGAAATGGATATATAGGGTTTTAATCCACTGTGATGAAAGAAAACAGGTCAAGTCACAACAAATTATTGGCTTTTTGTCATTTTGCCCTATTTTACCCTTTTACCATATTGAGAGACGATTGTAAGAATGCCGATTGTCTGAAAATTATCTACTACTACTACTACTAACAACTCATCGCAGCACCAAGCCGCCTGAGGCCAACACAGCTACGCACGCTCCTCCTCCACCCCAATCTATTCAAAGCCTCCCTTTTTACACCCGCCCACGAAGTTCCCATTTCCTTTAAATCTTTCTTTATGACGTCCTCCCAACCCAGACGGGGACGACCTGCTTTCCGTTTAGCCCTAGATGGTTGGCCGAAAAGAACAATCTTCGGCAATCTGTCATCCGAAGATTGTTCTGAAAATCTGAAAATTATCAGACATATATTAATTATATTAATTATATTAATTATATTATAATTATAATTAATTATTAATTATATTATTTATATATTATATTAGTTCAGTTCAGTTCATTTTATTTAACATCAAAATACATTTAACAAATATGCCAATACCTGCCCCAAGAAAGATACCAAAAAGCACTTGCGACTGGGCGGGTACATACAACTCATTTACTAGTTAATGATTAACTAACTAAAAAAAAAAAACAAAAAAAAAAAAAAAAAAAAAAAAAAAAAAAAAAAAAAAAAAAAAAAACATAATAATAATAATAAAAAAACAAAAAACACTAAAAACAAAAATCAATCTCTAATCAATTCATTTAATAATAATAATAATAAAGATAAATAATAATAAAGAAAAAAAAAACTATGAACATTGACCTAACAAATATATGACCTATTAATTGTATTAATTATAAAATATATGACATGCATGGTCAGATTATAAATTTTGATACTTCATTTGACTTTCAACGTTTTAATTTCAGTAGATATTGTCTGCTAATGAGGGGAAGCTATTGTATATTTCAGAGGGGATCAGAAATCCGAAAAAGACCTAAGATTTCTGGCAGTTATTATGCCCTGTTATGTGTGCTTTCTACCCTCTTTTGATTTTTGGCTGCATATTTGGAGTAACTTTCCAATATGGATGACACAGGGGTGTCAGTTTATGGCTTATTAGAAAAGTATTTTAAGATTAAAGCATAATCATATCCTTAATTGCACGGGCAAGGGCGTCGTTAGGGGGGCAGATATCCCCCTTGCCTGTATTATACAGTTCACCCTCATTGATAATCCAAATATGAACCCCTCTTGCCTCCCACTAATAAAAATACTGGAGATTCACCCCTGTACACAGGAAAAGTATGAGCGCTTACTTTCCAAATAAAAGAATCTTTTGTGTGAGAATTTTTTTTTTTATGTATAAGTTTTAAAAAAATCTTAGCTGAAAATGCATTTTTAGTGTTTGCTATTTTATTACTTTTTAACAAAGTAACATAAATGGCAAATTAATAATTAATAGTAGCATTTTTTTAGATATTGAATGAAAGATATTGAATCAAACAAGTTTTTTTCAACTGAAAGTAAGGAACAACACTAAAACTTAAACCAAACAGAAATAATTACGCTTATGAAGGGGGTTGCCCCCTCCTCACAACCTCGCTCTTTATGCTAAAGTTTTAATACTTTTAAAAAAGCTTCTTATTGTTCTAAGTGAACTACCATTGTGTCTCAGGAGTTATTCTTAAGGAATTGGGACAAAATTCAAGCCTTAGAGCAAAGAGCAAGGTGTTGAGAGGGGGGCTGCCCCCTTGATATATGTAATAATTCCTTTTCGTATTAAGTTTTAATGTTGCCAAGGCCGTATCCAGGGGGGGGGGGTTACCTGGTTTGAACCCCCCTCCCCCGAAATTTTTGGCCGAATCGAAAATAAGTCGAAAATTAGTAAAACCTAGGTAAAAATCAGTAAAACTAGTCGAAAACTGAGTCAAAAATTAGTGGGGGGGGGGGGGGGGGGGGGGGGGGGGGGGGG
>JAQQPU010001298.1:38112-52823 GCA_029168905.1 Artemia sp. Kazakhstan ARC1039 | reverse complement strand
ATCTGGAAATCCACAACACTGAACAAAATGGCTATCTAAAAAATTTTGATTGGATGTGTTTTGGGAAAAGGTGGGCGAGAGAGGGGGGCTAGTTGCCCTAAAATCACTTTCGACTATTAAAAAGGGCACTAGACATTTGAATTTCCAATCGAATGAGCCCTTTTTCAAGTTTCTACGACAAAGATTTCAATAAAAACTTATACGCTTCCAGGGCATAACTTATAACCCTTGCCCTGAAGACTGTGGGGGGAGTCTCCTGCTCAAAAGGTATAATTGCCTGAACTTTAACTGCATGGAACAAAATGTCTATCTCAAAATTTTGATTGGATGTGTTTGTGGAAGTTGTGGGCGTGGAAGGGAATTTGTTGCCTTCCAATTACTTTCGACTATTAAAAAGGGCACTAGCCATTTCAATTTCTAATCGAATGAGCCTTTTTTGAAGTTTCGACGACAACGCATTCTATAAGAACTTTATATACCCCCAGGGCATAACTTAAAACCCTTGCCCCGAGGGTTTTGGGGGAGTTTCCTCCTCAAAAACATATTTTCCATATGGAAATCAATTACACTGAACAGAATGGCTATCTCAAAATTTTGATTGAATGTGTTTGGGGGAATGATGGGGGTGAGGGGGGGGGGGGGGGATAGTTGCCCTCCAATCACTTTCGACTATTAAAAATGGCACTAGCCATTCCAATTTCCAGTAGAATGAGCCCTTTTAGAAGTCTCTATGGCAACTCCTTCGATACGAAGTGCCCGGTTATGGAGAAAGAAGAAACAAAATACATTGTGCCCACATCGTTCTTTAGTTAGGCAGCGCTATCGCGCTGTCTATGATAGTGTTTTTCATAGAAGAAATAATATTGTATAACTTTTCAGTTTTTTTTTTCTATCAGAATTCATAGCATGGGTTGCTAATTGTATGCTGGAGAAACTTTTTCAACAATTCTTAATCCTGACACAAACCATATAATTTTTAATTTAATTTTATAGCTTCTGAAATTGAACTGAAAATTAAAACTTAATATCATTCCCGAAATTTTTTATCTATGCTCTTTGACAACCTAGATGCACTTTACTCTTTTTATTTATTTAAATTTTAAGTGCAGATGTAGTAACAGTAGTATCCCCAAATGTTTCAATTTAATGCCCCCAATTGTTCTCGATATATTGCTGAGGTATCTTATTGGCAACCGTAAACACAATGCCGTTTGATTTATTTTAAAGCAACATTTTGTTTTAAAGCATAATGGGCCAATTATATAATTGTGGTGGGTTGAGATGCTCATATCCCTAAAGCCATAGTTGCTGCACCGTTCTAATATGCTGAACAAAATGGCTATCTCAAAGTGTTGACTAGATTTGTTTCGAAAATGAATGGGCTTGAGAGAAGGGCTGCTTGCCCGCCAATTTCTTGTTACTCTTAAAAAGGGCACCAGATACTCGCGCTGTAATCAGAGTGCAATGGAAAGGCCTCCCCCCTTCATATATCTAGTAAAAACATTTTAAACAAGTAAAAACAAAGTGAAAAAACTCACAAAGTGAAGAAAGTGAATGTATTTTGTTTTCAGTAAAGTGCAAATTTCTGATCTTGAGCAGGTATGGGGGCTGTCAAAGACATAATTTCCAGAACTTTCAACTGCGCTGAACAAAATGGTTATCTAAATGTTTTGATTAGATATGTTTTGGGAATTGATTGGCGTGATTGGGGGATGGGGCTTGTTGCCCTCCAATCAGTTTTGACTAATAAAAAAGGCACTAGTCCTTTCAGTTTCCAATCGAATGGGCCCTTTTCGAAGTTTCTACGACAAGAAATGGCCATCTCAAAGTTTTTATCATATACATTTTGGAAAAGTATGTGGTGTGTGTGTTTGTGGGGGGGGGGTATACACCCTACGGTCATTCTGAGTCTTAGAAAGGGCACTAAAACTTCTGATTATCAAACCAATGAGCGCCCTCCAAATGTTGCATGATCACCTTTTCTATGTATGCCTTATATGCCCCAGGGCATAAGTTACAACCATTGCCCTGAGAGCTGTGTGTGCGTTTGTGGGGGGGGGGTCGTCATCCTCAAAGAAGACACAATTTCCGGACCTTTCAATTACGTTGAACAAAATGGCTATATCAAAACTTTGATTGTTTGTGATTGGGGAAGTTGTGGGCGTGGGAGGGGCTTTAGTTGCGCTCCGATCATTTTCAACTATTAAAAATGGCACTAGCCCTTTCAATTTCAAATCGAATGAGCCTTTTTTGAAGTTTCTACGACAATTCCTTCGATACGAAGTGCCCTGGTCTAAAAAAAAAACTTTTTGCCCTCATCGCTCTTTACTTAAGCAACGCTATTGTGCTGCTTATGATTCTTTTTTGAAAGTATTAATAATTCTTTATTCTTTGAACTTGAAGAAAATTAAAACATACAAAATTTATTTTGTTTCATGTAAAGTGCAAATTTTGTTCTGGTCTTTAGAAGGTACGGAAGGGGGGCGTTAGTCAGTCCTAATCTTCTTAGTTTGTGCTCGTTTTGTTTTTGACTTAATTATTTGTTGTAATTTCTGCTCGTTTTGGTTTTTGTTTATTGATGGTGATTTATGGTAGTTTTACGCTTAAACATTATTTGACTTTATTTCTGCTCATCTTTGGCTTAATGTAGCTGTTTACTTTTCTTTATAAACTTCGTATGTGAAAAAATTTTCAAAATTAACTTCTGTTTATTTTGTATTGATATAGTCTTATTTATTAGTTAATAAAACGACATTTAATTCTTTTTCGGTTTTAAAACATTCGTGGTAACTAACTGTAAGTAAGGAGCAACTCGGCCCAATAGTAACAAAAAGTCTAAAAAACGCAATTATGGTAACAATTGAAATATCAAAACACATTAACTTTGTATGGTCATTCCAAAAATATAAAACTCATTAAATTTAGTGTTACTCCTCAAAACCGACGAGCCTGAGGAAATTCGCCTCGTTTTTGAAAAAGGATACAAACACCTAAAAAGTCAAAAGATCTTAATGAAAATCACACCATCCGATTCAGAATATTAGAGAATCCTATGGTAGAGGTTTAAAGCTCCTCTTTAGAAAAATGTGAAATTTTGTGTTTTTATATTTGCTTATTTCTGTGGAGAGAAAAGTTTCCAGGGGAATTTTCCAGGAGTAATTTTACACGGAGGGGGGGATTTCCTGGCATTACTTGAAAAACGGTCATAAATTAAATAAAAAGATAACCAATTTTTGGAACTGAAAGTAAGGAGCAACATTAAAACCTAAAATGAAGAAAAAGTATTGCCTATATGAGGTAGGATGCCCTCTCCTCGACCCTTGATATTTATGCAAAAGTTTAACTTTTTGCCACATTTCCTTAAGAAGTACAAGGACTGTCGAATTGGAAAGTGAAGTATTTTTAATGTGATTTAAGACTTTAGCGTAAATAGCGAGGGTCGAGGGAGGGGTAGCCCCCTCGTATACGGAATAATTTCTGTTCGTTTTAATTTTTAACGGCACTCCTTATTTTAGTTGAAAAAAATACTTTTTATTTATTTAATCTCTATCAAAATCCGAATTCGGCTAACTATTTATATCTTGGACAAAATTCTTCGATCATTCTTAATAATATACACTTTTCACAACTGGATATGCATAGTATCTGTCGATATAATTTAAACCTCTTTAACTCTCCCTGGAAAAATAAAATGTAGCACCGTGTTTTCTTCCTAAGACATTGTGTTAATCTTATTTTGACAACCTGGATCTACTTACTCTCTTTTGATTCAGTTCAAGACTAAGAACAGAACCGGTCATAGTAGTACCCTTGAAAATTTTTGAGACATTGCTGCAACGTCTTATTGACAACCAGCATGCACATAGTGTCTTTTACTATAGTTTTGAAGGATCAAGAAATTTATCTGAAAAATTTTACTTTTTATCCTCTTCCAGATCTAAGATGGACCTGGGTGCAAATAAAACATTTTGAAGTAGTTCAATAGTAGCAGTAGTAGTAGTAGAAGCAATAGAAAAAGTGGTAATAACATTAATAGCCCTAAAAAATTCAGCTTAATGCCCTAAAGCATTTCTGGAATATTGCTGATACGCGCCTTTGATAACCTGCATGTAAAGAGTGTCTTTATTCAGTTCATTTCCCTCTCAAATCACCCTGAAATCTTCACCTTAACATTAAAATAATATCTTGAGATATTGCTGATGTTTCCTTTTGACGACTTGCATGCAAATAATGTGTTATGATTTAGTTCAGCATCGCCCTCCCCATTCAATGAAAGTTTTACTAATACTTTTAGCATTAGCAACATCATTAGTCATATTATCAGACGTACTCGTAAACACAGGAGCATTGGGAGTAGCACTGGCGATAGCAGCAGTCGTATTAGTGTCAGTAGCAGTAATAACATTCACATTCTGTCTTTTTAGTCGAGACCAACGCCCCATTCTCATGTTCTGACAGTTTTAACTTAAGACTTTAAGCTGTTTCTGATATATTGCTTATATGCCCTTTTGATATTAATATTCACAATGTTTGTTTTTATTTAGACGGACATCCACCTAAACAGTCCCTGAAATGTTCTTATTAATACCATTAGCCTTAATAATAGTAATACTAATAGCAGCAGTAGTAGTGCCCCTACTACCAGTAGTAGTATCAGTATGTACATAGTGCATTTTTATTATTTGAACATACCCCTTAACACGCCCTGAAAGTTTCATTATAATTCTCTTAACCGTTCCTAAGATATTGCTGATACGCCCCTTTGACAGTCTACATATGCAGAGTGGGCTTCAATTTATTCCGACATTCCATAGCACTTCCTGAAAATTTATCCTTAATACCCTTAGCTTTAGTAGCAGTAAAAATAGAAGTAGGAAGCATATAGTGCCATTTAGTTGGTTCAACGTCCCCCTCAATTTGCACTGAAAGTTTCAGCTTAATGCTCTAAGCTGCTCCGAGCATAAAACTGAAGCGCCCATTTAATTACCTGCATGGGCATATTGTATTTCAATTTAGGTTCAATATCCCCCTCAACGTTCCCCGAAAGTTTCAATGTAATTCCCTCGGCCATTCCTGGGATATTGCTGATACACCCTTTTGACAACTTGCATGTAAATAGTATGTTTTAACTTATTTCAAAATTCCCCGAATCATTCCCTGAAAGTTTCACCTTCTTACCATTAGCCTCAGTAATAGTAGTAATTTTGGAGAGAAAACTGAAAATGTTTAGAATCGAAAAAAAAATGAGATTTGCATCAGAAGCTAGCCTTAGATGCTTCTCAAAGGGTTTATTTATGCGCTCTTTAGGTTTAAATAAGGCTCTTTACTTTTCACTGAAGGTCCAAGCTCAAAATAATTCATGGATTTAAATTCGAATTTTATTATCTGTCTTCTTCTCGAAAGTTTCATATCAAAAACTCTAATTATTCCTTGGATATATGTTAATGACAGGTTTAGCCCCTCCTTGAAATTTTTGTTCGACTCTTGAGTCGACTTATTTGTAATAACAACAAAAAGGCATATAAATAAATTTCTTATGATTTTTAGAAGTTTACCCCCCCCCCCCCCCCCGAAGAGAAATGCCTCCCCCAGAACAAAAATCCTGGATATGGCCTTGATACGCACTGTTTTTTCTATCTTTTTTTGTTTATCACGTCTGACAGACTCTTTTTCTAGTATCTGTATGAATTGCCTCTGTGCAAGAATAAATCAGAATCATACGAAGCAAAACTGTCTAGAATTACCTCACGTGTCTCTTTCCTAATCACCCACATGTTGCTTAGTTTCTGTTCTTTTGGAAGATTTGCCTTTCCTACAACGAAAATAAGGATCGGTTTCCTCGCAGATTGCTAGCTTTGCGAAGGGAATTTTCTACAAGAAGACTCTCTTGGTTTTACTTCCTTTCCTTTTTAGTGAGGATTTATCACCTGACTTCCTGAGCTTTGTGTCAAATATTGATATTGTATTTGATAGAGTTTGGCCGACAATAACTGTCTAGTAACATGTACAGTAAAAGTATTTGAAAGAAATTCGGCCATTTACTTCTTCTCAAATTACCATTAATATAACAGAGCTGTTTTACTTTTCAAGCTGCTCGTGGTAACGAACTGTCAATAAAGGGCGACACAGCCCAATAGTAACCGAAACTCTAAAACGGACCTAACTTTCGGTTCATCAAAAGAATTAGCTTTATATATTGATTCAAATATACAAAATTTATTAAAATTACTGTTATCCATCAAAAGAGATGAGACTGACAAAATTTGCCTGATTTAAAAAAAAAGTGGGAAAACAACTGCAAAATTCCAGCGATTTTAATGAAAATTACTGCATCGGATTCAGCATATCAGAGAATCCTACCTTAGAGGCTTCGAGCTCCTACCTACAAGAATTTGAAATTTAGTATTTTTCGCCTGAAGAACGATTACGAGTGCGTGATTTTTTTTTCCAGGGGTAATCGTGTAAAACCAAGTGTTGTAGAAAGTTCGGAGGAGTCCATTCAAAAAGAAATCAGAAGGTCTAATGCCCGTTTTAAGTGACCAAAAGGATTAGAGGATAACTACGCACGCCCATTCTTTCCCCCCAAAGACATCTGATTAGAATTTTCAGTATAATTTAAAAGTCCAATAACAATGTTTTTGGTGATAACATGCCCTCCATAATCCCTAGGGAAACAGCTGAAAGTTACGCAATTTGCTCATACTGTTCACATATAGAATTTGTTGTTGAAAATATTTCATTGTAATTATCTGCCTGGGGGGGGGATATTTTCCACAGGTATAATTTACCGTAGGGAGGTATTTTTCAGGGGATCTTTCCAGGAGAAACTTTGATTTCCTGGCATGATTTGAAAAACGGTCAGAAATTAATTCTAAAAAAAATCAAAGTTTTTCACCTGAAAGCAAGGAGCAACATTGAAACTTAAAACGAACAAAAATTATTATATATATATTAGGGGGGCTGTCCCTTCCTCGGCCCTCTTTGTGCCAAATTTTAACTTTTTGTCCTGATTCTTTAGGAAAGATTACAAACACACAAGCTGTTAATTTTGATTTATAAGAATTTTTAAGGACGTTAAGATATTTTCTAGGGTCAAAGGGCGCACGGGATATATCATATTTTCCTAGTCTAGAGGAGAATGAAAGCAAGGTTTTAAAGCTTTCCACTAGTAGTCTCTGTACATATTCTATATCAAGAGTTATAATCATAAATACGAGTCCATAGCTAATCTGAAATACGCGGAATTCAAACTGTAGCTAAAGCCTAAACGACTTTAAACCTTCAGGGAGATTTCTCCGTTTTCTAGATGGGGGGATAGTTAAAGGACTTTTTTACTTGTGTCTGAATGCTTTTACGCTGACTCTCACAACAGAGGGTCTACTTTATACCTGTCGTCTGAGAGAATTTGGAGAATTTGTAGCTCGTAATAGTTACACCTACACCAACAGTACACCTACACCAACACCGAACACTAAGCTAGGCAATGTTTGAGCAAGACATACTGAAAAATATTTTTATTCAATCGCCACCTGTTTATTCCTGTCCTAAATGAAGTAAATGTAGTGAATATGCAACAACGACAAATTTGTCGGATGTGTAATTCGCTTTTGCGTACCTCCCATACACGAAATAGCAAAAAATGCGAGGTACTTTTTTCAGAAAAGTAGAAAAAAGCAGTATAGCTAAACTTTCACAAAATTTATTGACTTTTGGCTTACACCAGTTCCGGACTGCAGTTTTTAATATTTTTCTCAAAAGTTTGCACTGGATTAAGGAGTCACGGGACCACTTTGTGCCTCCAATAATAAAAAATGATGATCCTTTAGTAATTCTGCTTCAAACAAGGCACAGCATGCCGGCTTTTCTACTGAAAAAAGGAAATGAGATGTGTGGGAAGTGTCGGAAGTGCAGTTTGCCTTTTCCTTCCTCTAAATACGCTGATTGAACATTTTCGTATGTTTCTGATCCAAACAAGATGCTATATACGCTCCTTTTTACTACGCACTTAGTGGTGAGGGGAAAGGTCTGGAGAGGGAACCGGCTTGTTCTGTTCCTCCTGCCCTGCAGATTGAAGATCGTTGCCTGAATGGGTTCAAATAATTCACAACATATCTAATTTTTTGCTAATCTTTTATTGTGGGAGAGGCAATGAAGAATGAGGGAAGACACTTTGACCCATTTCGGCTCTCTAGTTATGCGTATTGAATGTTCATACGGGATTCCAGCTCAAACGAGACACAACCTGCCTATTTTTTGCTGAAAAGATGAGAGAAAGAGAGGGCGGTGGGATGTATCCTAAGCCAACTTTATACCTCTTTGCATACAGATTGAAAATCACTGCATAATTTGATTCAAGTGAAGAGCTAAATGCTCACTTTTCTGCTGAAACACAGTAGGCGGATATGACTAGTTCAGCTTAGATTCTGCTAAATCATTGCACTGAGTCAGGGCTTGAATTGTTGTTTATAGTGGATCTAAACTTAGCCTGCTTTGTACCAAGTCAATCATTACTAAGAATTTGTTTTTACATGATTTATTATTTTATATTTCCCCAATCTCTAAATTTGGAATTGGGCCTCATCAAGGATTGTCAATCAATCACGAATATCCGATCTTTCTGCTCTGCCAAATCAAGTACATGTCTTCAATTTTGGATCGGATGTCTTCGGTGAAAAAAGAGGTATGGGAGGGGTCAGTTCTCCACCAATCTTTTTAATCACTTAAAAAAGCAACTATAACCTTTAATTTTTGTTCATATGAGCCCTCTCTTAAACTTCTAGGACCACTGGTTCAATTTGATCAACCCTGGGGAAGACAAAAAAGAATGCTACTTCATAAATACGCATCCGGGATCTTTCTTCTAGTAAATAAAAAATCCACATTTTTGTAGATAGGAGCTTAAAACCTGTACGGTAGGGTTCTCTAACATATAGAATCTTATGATATGATTTTCCTTAGCACGAAGCTTCATTATGGGACTGTTTCCCCCTTTTTTTCGAAAATCAGACAGGTTTTCTCAGACACTTATCTTTTCAAAGGGAAAAATTAAACTTGATAAATTTAATATATTTGGAATCAGCATGAAAAGCCAATTTATTTGATATGTTAATGGTTATCAGAATTTGTTTTTTCAGTGTTTCCGTTTCCTATTGGGCCGAGTCCGCTCCTTAAAATTGTTTGTTATCACAAAGTGTTTGTAAGAAAACAAACTGACCTTCATGGAGATAGCAAAAGTTGCTTAAGAGCCAATACCTAGAACAGTAACTTTGTTATTAGATGTAGACAGTTTTTCAAATGATCTGAAGATTCATGACTGAAATCTGAAGATTTGGAGGGGTTTTCAGCCAAGAATATTCTCGTAGGAGTACTTGTTGGGAGCGTAAAAAACCTGTAGACTTCCCTTAGACTCTGTAGGTGATATTTTTGTCCATATATTTGGTAATATTCGGTTGATCCAAAGAAAATTCACACAAATTGAAACATTGGCTTCAAATTACTTATATCTTCTGTTTTAGGTATGCGAATTTTGGTCATGCTATTATTGGATACGTTGCCTATGTTAGGAAACGTTTTGTTGCTCTGTTTCTTCGTGTTTTTCATTTTTGGAATTGTTGGAGTACAACTTTGGGCTGGAATACTACGACAAAGATGTTTCTTAAGCCTCCCAGACGGCATATTAACTCCATCTTATTTGTAAGTTCCTCCCTTTTTCGTGTTGTTTCTTTTTCTTTAGCCTTAATGCATTCACAGCTATAACAATAATTTTCACTATCAGAGACTGTGAAGTTTAGCTACTTTGTTAATTTTTTTTACAAACATCCTAGTACTTACTCCCTTCTTATCCGGTTAAACTAATTAAATATTTGTTTATAGGGGCCTTCAATTTAATGTGACTTTTATTCCCCACCTCGTTAAACCATTTAAAATTTGTCCACTTCATTTTTCCTACTTTATTTAACAAATTACAGTGGAGATTTTGTAAAAATTTCTCTAAAGCAGGATATATACCAATGCTTCGATTTGATAACGTACGGTTTCAAATCTCAGATTAAGCAATTTTGGGAATATTTTTGTTTTGAGTCGAAGCTTTTGTATAATTTACATAATTGGTCAAAGTAAATAGAGGCCATTAGTTTTTAGCGCAAGACGGGAAATTTCTTTCTTATTTATTTCTTTACGTGATATTTGATTCCTCTTTTCAATCTAGAAAATATGAATATAGATTCGGTGCAACCCGGAATATAGACTCAGTGCAATATCAATATATTGCGCCGGTACAATAATGAATATAAGATCGGTGCAGACGACAATATTTGTGGATCGATAGAACGGCAAAATATTTTCATACATTTAATTAAATTAACTGAAAATAAAACTGCAAAGTGTCTTCTCAAATGTTGCAATTAAAACAATTATTGAAATCTCAGTTGTATAGATTTATAAGGTAAAAAATTTAAACAAAGACACGGTGGTTGCTTGTTATCTTTTTAAGATTCGAAAAACAAAATATCTCGTTTCTGAAAAATCGTTAGATATTTTGATATAAGATATTTTGATATAATAAAAAAAACACAGTTATTTATTCCGTGCTTTTATTGTTGTCATTTTGCTGGTACTAACAATAAGATTATTATCATTATAATCATTTCAATTATGCTGGTCAATATTACCTTTGTTAATTTTAATATTGCGATAAAATGACTATTATCGTTAACACTAGTTATGACTGCAAGAGTTGTTTATGCTAATAATTCCTTAATTACAGTTTAATATTCTCAATTGAGAACGTGTCTCTTTAATTTTTTTTTTTACTTTCAGCCCTTTATCACCGTACTTTAGCGAAAAAGTTCGCTCAGCAGTGTAAGCAAATGAATTTCCGATATTTGTTAGCATGAATATGTTTCTAACGTCATCTATTCTAATGAATATTAACCCCTATTCAGCTGTGCAAGCATGATCTTAAACTGTGTAAGTCTCCTGTTTCACCCAACTTGACTTGAAGAAACTAAGAAAATAGTTTCCTGTCTCCCTCTTTAATTCCAAAGTTCGAGCTGATTCTATCGCTTTTTGTTACTTTTAAAATTCGAAAGACAATAAAGGGGAAATAGAGTCTAATGTATATAAAATTTAGTGTTTTTTAACTCTTTTAGTACCATAGCCAGTTAAAAGTGATGTATACCACACGGAAAGAATGCATACGAGGTAGATAACGAAATTCTAACAGTAGAGAGCACGGCAAAATCAAGAAGACAAAAAAATACGAGAAAATTAGATATACAATGTTTTAATTCTATCATCCGCCAGGACAAACTTGTAAAATATTCCCAACTTGGTTAGAAAATCAAAGTGGCGTCGTGGTGACCTAAAGATGACAAATCTAGCGGTTTGTTGAGGCAAACTAACATTCTTTTCTATAAGTTGTATGCACTAACCAATTTTCTCTCTTGACTAGGGATGCTCCGGATGGAAAACTTGCTGATTTTTTTAAACCAAGGCTAAGGATATTCCCCGACAGGTCGTTTAATTTTTCTCTGTGTAGATGTAAAAGTTTCTAGAGATTTTAATTTTTAGACCATGTGGTAGCTAGCTGTAATAGTCGTCGCAAACTTAGTCGAAAGCACCTTTTGAAATAGTTTAAAAAATATAAATCAATCAATCAATCAATCAATCAATACCACAGTAGTTATAATTTGGCAATTGGTATTTATATAATGAAAGATACCTATTAATTTAGAGCATTCAGTATTAAAGTGGATACTTTCCTTCCTAAAATTTTTTTAAAAACCTTTTCCCTTACTTTGGTGAAACATGAATGTCTGGGTTTCCATTTGTCTACTGTTTTCTACTTTTGACAAAAAATCCTTCACGCATATCAT
Source organism: Artemia sp. Kazakhstan ARC1039 (assembly GCA_029168905.1). NCBI lineage: Eukaryota > Metazoa > Arthropoda > Branchiopoda > Anostraca > Artemiidae > Artemia > Artemia sp. Kazakhstan ARC1039. Next base: position 40,947 of record JAQQPU010001298.1, on the reverse strand, counting down.
GGCAAATTGGCTTTAATGTGTTAGAAGTTAAGTAGGTTCTTCGGTGCCCGGGTCGAATCTCTTTAGATCTAAAGTTGGTCAATAGTTTACTAATTCCAGTACGAAAGAAATTCAATGGGATCTAAAATTGGGATGTCGATTGCTAATTTCTGTGTTTTGGAAAACCAATAAAGTAGCTTAGGTGGAATATTCGCGTATCTATACACTACAGGTACCGGGTGGATCATTAATTACTAAAACCGTTATACTAGAAAAACAGAAGTCAAAAATACAGATGGATGAAACTGGGAACAAATCTTCCCTGTTATTCAACCTCCATCTCTTTTCCTTCATAAACTGATAAATATAAAGCTATAAAAAAAAGAAACTTTTTCCATCAAGTATCCATGGCCGCTTTAACCAAAATTGCACTATTAAAATTGCTAAACGCCAAACAGCTTAGAACAAAATCAAGAATCTTGTCAGACCTGAAAAATTATTTAATTGTTCCAGTTTCCAAGGAGCTTATGGAGCTCATTATATACAGGGGAATATTATCACACCCTCTATTTCACTTATTGGATTTCGCAGGATATCTGAATGAGCAAGCTGCCATCCCATTTTTTAATCCCAAAAAGCCCCAAGCCCGGGTATCGAAGCCTGATTTGAGAGCACTGTATATATAATTAGCACCTATTATATATACAGTACAGTGTTTGAGAGAGAACCTTATTACTGGCGTAGAATGTTGCTGGAAGTAAGGTATTCAATCATGGACGCCGGTAGGACTTTTTGAAGAGGAGGGGAGAGGGAAGTAATACTAGGATTTCTGTTTTGCCTACTACAGAGTTATAAAATATGGAAACGGCGAGTATTCATATAAGCAATCGCCTAATACAAGAAGTACTAATGCTAACACACAATATTGGTAACTATCGATTATAGGCTAATCACAAGTCTGTGGCTCTAGCAAAGCTGACTAGAGACAAGGGCGCTTAACAAAAAAATGAGGGAAGGGGAGGGACTGATTTTTTGTTTCTTACGAAGACACAAAAAAATCAAAGTCTGAAGGGGAGAGGCATTTTGTTCTGTTTTTGGTGTCTTCTACGCAAAAAACGAAAAAAAACCCAAAAAATGGTGTTTGTCAAAATCTAGGGATGAATCGCCTCCTTCCCGACATTTTACCTACCTCTCAGAGAGAGAGATAGAGAGAAAGAGAGAGAGAGAGAGAGAGAGAGAGAGAGAGAGAGAGATAGAGAGAGAGAGAGAGAGAGGGGAGAGAGAGAGATGGAGCGAAAGAGAGAAAAGGAAAGAGAAAGGGAGAAGGAGAGAGAAAACCCTAATGAGGCCAAGATTGATGCCAAAGTGATATCCTGGTTTTGATGGGGTTAATGGTCTGTCTATCACGCATTAAGGCCCTTCCCTCGTACAGCATTTAACGTTATTCCTGAAGATGACCCTTACCATGGCTGTTGTTCCTGTGTGCACTTTGTTTCAGCCAATTATCATTTCAACTACTTCATAATAGCTGTTTGAATCAGCTGCTATAGATGAGTTATAGACTATATATTATGCTCAATTTAATCAGTTATACAACTAGTGCGGATTTGGATGTCCCGAGCCATTGTCTGCTGCTTCCAATTTACTTGTTGAGGCCTCTGACTTTATTACATTTGCGGCAACGTATCTTATTGATACTAAAAAGGGCAAAATCAATAGATTCATTAAAGCTTTCCTTGATATCTACTCTTGCATTCAAACCTGTCGTTAGAACTTTCAGCCAAACTCTGAGGAGGTGTGACCCCAGGATAGAAGAATCCCTGTCTGACATGGAGCCCACCAAGGTGCTGCTTCTTCTCCTTTTGTGCGTAACATATATTTTGTTGAGGTCCATGATGTTACTCGTCTTCTTACATTTCAAATAGCCTCTATCCCTCTTTCAAGTAATATGCTGATGATATTCTTATTAGTCTTATTATTGTTATTATTATTAATGCTACAAAAACAACTTTGAACAAAAACACTGCCACAAAGGTCCATTGCCTCCACACCCGATGGAAAAAAAAAATCAATAGCAGCAGCACCCGCCTGGCTATTAGTGCCCCTTTCAGGTGTGGAATTTGGGATAGAGCTGTGCTATCTCATTTTCATTCTCTTTGCAGAAGAGCCATCTTTGGTAGTGTCAAGGTATCTTCCGCTGTTTTCCCCTGTACCTAAAACACTACCTCCTAGCGCCAGATCGACTTGTGGAGGAAACTCTTGATCCTAAAAGGAGAGAGGGGAGTCACTCACTACTCGTAAGCCATCAGCGGCAAGTGGACTCTGATCCTCAGAGGCGCTAATTATGCACTCGTACTTGGGTAAGGACACAAGCTATGTAGCTCTCCTTAGCAAAATGATCTGACTGAGTATTGAGTTCCTTATGTCATGTTTTCTTATTAATAAGCCATGAAGAGTCCCATCTGATATAGTCTCTCTGGATCCCCCCGGGAGTTAACGGTTGTGAGCCAAGTTTTGATTTGTCTTCCACGACGTTTTCTCCAATCAGGCACTCGTTTGCAGCGTCTTTGGTTTGCGAAAATTGCAATGAGTGTGGAAAAATATGGCCAAGGACAAGACAAGTGCAGTGACAAATGAGAATTTCAAAACGTAAATTTGAGAATGCCCTTAAGCAGCAACGCAGGAATGTGAAAAACTACTATACAAAGAGAATAATTAATGATCCAAGTCGTCGTTTACGGAAAGACCGCATGAAAGATCGCCCAAAGACACCTAAGTCCATGCCTTGTGATCCAAATGACAGCCAAGTTTAGTGCCCCAAATCCCAGCACAGCTAGACCATATACCGAACAACTT
>JAQQPU010001298.1:3448-24077 GCA_029168905.1 Artemia sp. Kazakhstan ARC1039 | reverse complement strand
CGAAGCAAGAATGTAAAGCTCTTTTTAAACATTTATGAGCCTCGACAACTTGAAAAGACATACTATTTATTTTTGCTAAACCTTCTAGCCCCAAAAAATTGGGTCAGTTCAATGTGTAGTCACTTTTTCTTCATAAAATTCTGCTCCTAAGCCGTCCCAAATGCATGAGACCCTTAGCTGTTGTTGCATCAAATCTTGCTTGAGACTGACGGGTCTAAAGATATTTTTTAAGACTCTCGTTCCTTTCACCAGTAAAATGGCTTTTTATAATATCCAGCTTTCTCTGTTTGATCGAAGAAACCGTCATCAAGTCTTGTTGTCTGAACCAATGAAATTATTTCTCTCTTTTCTCTCAACTATGAAACACTGGAATGATATTTCGATTACTTGTTTAGCTTTAGTACCTGGGGCCGTTTTAATCCACAAAGAAAATAAAGAGAAATAGATTCTATCAGGATGCAGTATAATTTTCTATTTCAAGGGATCGATACGACTTTTAGAATTGACAAACTTTCTTTTAAAATTTAATAATGATAATTATCTACAAAACAAGAGGGGCTAGGGGGGGGGGGAGGCTGCAAGAAAAATTCTTATTTGTGTTTATCGTTATTATTATTTGTCTTTGAAAATTCACTAATATAAATTCACATAATAAAATCTTTTGCAGAATAAAGCAAAAAGGAAGAAAAAAGTGGCACAATGGAACATTATCGTTAAAAAGACTGGGTCTATTGAGGGCTATTGAGGGCTATTGGGGGCAATTGGGGGCTATTGAGATTTTCACCATCAGTAGATGTTGTCTTTTCCAAAAGGCTAGAGTGTTAATTGTGTCTTACTGAAAATTATATAAATAGCTTTAATTTAAGATTATATTCATACGAGTGACTTTTTAGTCATTTGAAAAAAATAATTAAAACAAATCTTTCCGAAGATATTGCAAACATGCCGTTTAGATAGACTAGATACATAGTTTATTTAGATTTGCGGCTGCTCCTTCCTCTAAGTCAATATTTAAGGTCTCTTTTGCACCTTAGAGCCCCCTTAAAACTTAAACTCCATCTCTTGAGTCAGTCTTTATATAGTTCAGATGCGCTATCTCGACTACTCCGGGCTCACTCAGTGTCTTTTTGCTTACATCGTTACTTCGACAGAAATAGATTTGAGTCATGTGGGCTTATAGCACCATTGAATTTTAAACCGAGTGGAGGCCAAAATCTTCAGATCCTTCCTCCATCCTCAATCCAAGCACTCCCTGAAAGTTTTAACTTGATCCCCGAAAATGTTCCCAGGATATTACAGATCAACGTGACAACATATATTTTATGTTGATTTCTCTGCTAAATGTATGTGAATACATTTTAAGTTAGGGGCTCATAGTGGAATAATATTTATGTAGACCGTTACGTTTGCAGAACGAGTTTCAAGCTAATCGGTAAGTTTCAGGCCAATCAGAAAAAAATGTTGTTGGCCCTTTGTTGGGCCCAATAATTGGGAGGCCTGTCCCTCAAACAATTTTTACTGCACAGTAGATTACTCTTGTTCCAAGGCCTAACGACTATCAGTTTCATCTGATGACGGAATACAATTTTTTGGTTCATATCTGTGTTTTTAACGTGTTTTTTCCAATAAAGCGTGTGTTTCTAGTGGTCCAAGGAGCGATTCCTGGAAGTTTCGAGTCCACCAGAAACTCAAGATAAAACATACCCTCTGTTTATTCATTATAAATCTATCTGTGTACAATTGGAAATTGGGATAATTCAAGGCCTTTGTCCCAAAAGCTCAATCATCTGACACTTCCCGTGTCCCCCCCCCCAGATTTCTCAAGTAGGCCTACCCATTTAAAGTAGACCCACTCAAGTAGGCTGGGTCGACTGTGGCTGAGTTTACAGGGTCACACCATTGACCCCAGTTCGAAACAAAATAACTGGAGACACCAGGACTCAAGCCCCTAACCTCAGGAATTCACCTAACTATTCTAACTGTCCACCAAGATTGGTTAATATAGGACTCTGGGAAGCCTTTCAAGTAGATGGACTGACTACAAACATTTTTTGTCTTACTTCCCCCCCCCCAGGTCTTTGAATGCATCCATATATGAAAAAGCTTAGGTATAAGATGTAATCTCTTCCTTGCCACTTAGCTAGGTTGTGGTCAGATGTTCTCTTCTGGTAAATATGGTTTTTAAAAGGATTTTGTGACAAACATTTTACTGCCCCCTCTCTATTAAGATCTGAACGAGCCCAAAACCCTTAACAGTTGCAAATATAACATCAGGTCTTGCTCCCCCTGAGTTTGGTTGACATCTGACGCCGTTTTTGAAGGATGTCTTGAAGATAAGATATAAGAGGCCCACTTCACCTTCTCCCATGTGTAAAATATGCCCTGGCTTCAAAAAAGCAGGAATAGTACAATAAGGGTTTCTTCTCACTAATTTTAGCTGAGATCCGAAAAAAAATTGTACTGGTTATAAGGGTGGTGACATGCATTTAGGCACCCATTTTTCCCACCTTTACAGAGTTTAGACTGGGTCCGGAGCCTAAAAAGAGTAAACTGACAATAGCGTTTATTTCCTGTATTGTTTTCTTACGATTCAACAATCTCTCCTCCCAAAGTTTCTTATCACATGAATTAATCTCCTGTCCCCATTAGTTTAAACTAGGCATGAACTCCCAAACAGCGGAGCTACGACATTTACTATCACTTCCTACCTGAGATCTGACAATTTGTTCGGGTATATATTGGGACGACTCGAACTTAAGTGCTTCTATGGACACACAGACACAATTGAGTACAGATTTATAAAGGGCACATCTATAGAATTTACCCTTACTTCAAACCTTGTTTAATTGAGGTCCAATTACTGCCTCGGCTATGCTTCCTGATGGCAAAAATTTAGGAACCCTCTTTTAATTTTCAACAAGTTATGCTGATATGCAAGAAACTTTTTTTTAAATACTCAAATAAGAAAAGTGGAGATTTTACCCCTCATATAGGTCTGATTGGATGCTAACCTCCAAACAGGGACAATTAGAACGCTTATTTTTGCTTCCGAGCAACTTTGAATCCTAGCACACAAGTCATTCTGGGGAGTGAATCTCCAGATGAAAACAATTCAGGAACCTCCTACGCTTACATTCGTCAAATTTACTTCCTACTTCCTCCTAGACCAAAATGAACCAGCTTTGAGCTTTTTCTTAATTCTCAGAATATCTAATTGACATCTGACAGTCCCTTTTACTAAACGTTCAGACTGCAAGAAATTAAGGATTACTTAAAACACTAGTACAAACCAGAAAACTAGCTTCTGCTTCTTCTCAAGTTTGATTTATGTCCAACAACTGCTTCTGGTAGATTTCAAAATGACAAGATTCTGGAAAATCTCCCTGCTTTTTCCCTAGCTATGAGCTAAATCCTAGCTAGACTTCTTTTTGTCTTTTTTGGGACCTAACCTTTCAGTGCCTGTGGAATCTTGCAAAATTAAATCAATATCAAAATCTCAAACAGAGAATTAATTGCCTGATTTTGATATCCAGAACGGTTTTTCCAGAAAAATAGCTTTGAAATCTAGAATTTCTGATATAAAGGTTCAAAGTGGTAATTCAATTGTTCTAATCGAGTCTGACATTGCGGGGTCTCAATGAAGTTTATTTTTAGAGCGAATATTTCTTTGTTTTGATTCTTGTTCAGACTATTTAGTTAGCCAGAAAAAAGATGTCCCGATCCTAGGGAAAATTACCTGAAATTTTGCAAATTTAATAGAAGATATTTTTCTCTTTTTCACTATCCCACACAAAGTTCAGTATTTCCTTACCTATCTGTGGTCTGTGATTTGGCCTTACCGAGCCACAGACCACTTGTTATTTTAAAAAAAAATCAAGAAGGTAATGGCGTTGCCTTTATATACAATTAAAGGCTACATATTTCTGCATTACTTATGTTTCTGCATAATTATGTTTATTTTTGACTTAAAAGTTTATTTCAGATCGGCTCATTCTTCATGATTAACCTATGTCTTGTCGTAATCGCAACTCAATTTTCTGAAACAAAAAAGCGCGAAATGGAGCGCATGCGTTTAGAAAGGGCTCGGTTTCATTCGACCAGCACATTAGCCAGCACATCCGGTTCTGAAACTACATCTTGCTATGCGCAGCTCATCAAAATAATCATTAGCATGGGAAGACGAACGAAGAGGAAATTACTTGCAAGGTACTTTTTTCTTTCCCCCCTGGATTTCTAGAAAAAATACGGTTCAAGACCGTACCCAGGCCCTCCAATTTTTTGAAAAAAATTCAAATGAATTTACTGAAAAAAATGTGCATTGTCAGTTTAATATACATAGGCTGATATTTATTCCTTAAAACCTTAATTAATTTTTGATTTCTTAAAGTTATAAAAGTGAAAACGTTTAAAAGTATTTTTTTCAGTAAAGTATAAATTATATTCTGGCTCTTAGAAATCATAGGGTTTAGAACCCTACTCAGATTAATTTCTGCTCGTTTTGAGTTTGACTTGTTTTAATTTTTGTTTTTTTTGGGTTTCATTTATTTATTAGAACTGATTTGTGGTAGTTGTACGCTTAGTAGATTATTTGATTCTATTTTTGTTCATTTATGGTTTAATGCAGTACTTTGCTTTTTTTCGAGTTTTTTTGATTAATTTCTGTTCGTTTTGTATTGACAAAACCTTTTTCAGGGAGAAAGAGTAGCCTCTTCTGAAGTTAAAAACCATCCCTTCCATAAAAAACCTTTAATGCCCCTTCGGCATAATTTACAACCCTTGCTCCTAGTCTCTGGGGTTTGTTTAAATCCCAAAAGCCTTTTTATATGATATTTAGACTATTTTGAATAGAATGGCTATCTCAAATTTCTATTAGACACATTTCGGGACAATATGACGTGTGTGTAGGGGGGAGAGGGTAGCTGCCCTCTGATCGCCTTGACTCTCAAAAAGGGCACTAGAGTGTCTGATTACCAATCAAATGAGCCCCCTTTGAAATTTGTACGACTACACTTTCTATAAAAACCCTATATGTCCCCAGGGAAAAACTTACAACCCTTGCCCTGAGGGCTGGGGGACTTGTTATCCTCAAAGACATAATTTCCAGACCTTTCTGATAGGTTTAACAAAATGGCTATATCCCTCTCATCACTTTCGACTAATAAAAAAGTCACTAGTCTTCTCAACTTCCAATCAAATGAGCCCTTTTTAAAGCTTCTACGACAAAAATTTCTATAAAAACGTTAAATGCCCCAAAGTTATAACTTACGACCCTTGTCCTGGGGGCTATGGGGGGAGGGTTATCATCCTCAAAGACATAATTTCCAGACCTTTCAACTACGTTAAACCAAATGGCTATCTGGAAATTTTGATGGGATATGTTTGGGGAAATGGTGAGAGTGAGAGGGGGGGTTAGTTACCCTTCAATCACTTTCGACTATCAAAAAGGACACCAGCTTTTTCAATTTCCAATTGAAAGAGCCCCTTTTGAAGTTTCTACGACAACGCTATCTATAAAAACCTTATATGCCCCCAGGGCATATCTTACAACCTTTGACCTTGGGGCTCTCGAGGGATTTTCATCTTCAAATACATAATTTCTAGAACTTTCAACTACGTTGAAAAAATGGATATCTCAAAACTTTGATTGAATGTGTTTGGAGAAATGGTGGGCGTGAAAGGGGGGTTAGTTGCTCTCTATTCACGTTCGACTATTAAAAAGGGCACCAGCCCTTTCAACTATCAATTAAATGAGCCCTTTTTGAACTTTCTACGACAACACTTTCTATAAAAACCATACATACCCCAGGCATAACTTACAACCCTTGCCCTGAGGGTTGTGGGGGAGGGGGTCTTCCTCAAAGACGTAATTTCCATAACATTAAACTACGTTGAACAAAATGAATATCTCAAAATTTTGATTGGATGTGTTTGGCGAAATGGTCGGCGTGAGAGGGAGGTTAGTTGTTCTTCCATCACCTTCGACAATTAAAATGGGCTCTTGCCTTTTCAATTTCCAATTGAATGAGACCTTTTTGAAGTTTCTATGAGAGCTCCTTCTGTAAGAACTTAATATGCCCACAGGGCATAACTTACAACCCTTGCCCTGAGGGTTTTGGGGGGACAGTCATCCTCAAAGACCTAGTTTCCAGAACTTTCAACTTCGTTGAAAAAAAGGCTATCTCAAAATTTGATTGTATGTGTCTGGGGAAATCGTGGGGTTGAGAAGGGGGTTAGTTGCCCTCCATTTACTTTCGACTATTAAAAAGAGCACTAGCCTTTTCAATTGCCAATCGAATAAGCCCTTTTTGAAGTTTCTACGACAAACTTTTCTATAAAACCTTATCTTCCCTCAGGGCCTTCCTTCAAAGCAATGCCCTGGGGGTGGGGGGGGGGGGCGGTGTCATCCTTAAAGACCTAATTGCCAACACTTTCTACTGCGTGGAACAAAATGGCTATCTCAAAATTTTATTGGATGTGTATGGGAAAAGGTGGGTGAGAGGGGATTTAGCTGCCCTCCAATCACTTTCAACTATTAAAAAGAGCACTAACCCTTCTAATATTGAGCCCGGGGCATAGCTTATAATCCTTCCCCTAAGGGCTGTGGGGGGGTTGTCATCCTTAAAGACCTAATTTCCAAAACTTTCTATTACGCTGAACAAAATAGCTATCTCAAAATTTGATTGGATGTGTTTGGGGAAAAGGTGGGCATGAGAGGGGGTTAGTTGCCCTCCAATCACTCTCAACTATCAAAAATAGCACTAGCCCTTTGAATTTCCAATCAAACGAGCTCTTTTTGAAGTTTCTACGACAACGCTTTCTATAACAATATTATACTCCCCAAAAAAGGTTTCTATGACATAACTTTCAATAAAAACCTTATGTGCCCCCAGGCCAAAACATCTAGCCCTTCTAATTTTGAGCCCAGGGCATAACTTATAATCCTTGCCCTAAGGGCTGTGGAAGATTGTCATCCTTAAAGACCTAATTCCCTAAACTTTCTACTACGTTGAACAAAATAAGCTATCTCAAAATTTGATTGGATTTATTTGGGGAAAAGGTGGGCGTGAGAGGGGGGTTAGTTGCCCTCCAATCACTCTCGACTATTAAAAAGAGCACTAGCTCTTTGAATTTCCAATCGAATGAGCTCTTTTTGAAGTTTCTACGACAACGCTCTCTATAACAATATTATACACCTCAAAAGAAGTTTCTACGACATAGCTTTCAATAAAAACCTTATGTGCCCCCAGGCCATAACATATAAGCCATGCCCTGAAGACTGTGGTGGGAGTTTCTTGCTTTAAGATATAATTTCAAAAACTTTCATCTTCACTGAACAAAATGGCTATCTCACAATTTTGATTGTATGTGTTTTGGGAGGGGGTTGTGTTTTGGACGTGAGAGGGGGTTAGTTTCCCTCCAATCACTTTCGACTATTAAAAAGGACACTAGTCCTTTGAATTTCCAATTGAATGAGAACTTTTTGAAGTTTCTACGACAACGCTTTCTATAACAATATTATATACCCCCAGGGCATAACTTACAACCTTTACCCTGAGTGTTGTGGGGGAGTGTCCTCCTCAAAAGCATAATTTCTATCGGATAATCAACTACGCTAAACAAAATGGCTATCTCAAAATTTTGATTGGATGTCTTTGGGGAAATCGTGGGCGAAGAAGGAATGTTAGTTGCCTTCCAATTACTTTTGACAATTAAAAAGGGCACTATATCTTTGAATTTCCAATCGAATGAGCTCTTTTTGAAGTTTCTTCAACAATGGTTTCTATAAAATCTTATATGCCCCCAGGGGATAACTTACAACCCTTGCCCTGAGGGTTGTGGGGGAGTGTCCTCCTCAAATATAATTTCTATCTGGAAATGAACTACGCTGAACAAAATGGCTATCTCAAAATTTGGATTGGAGGTCTTTGGGGAAATCGTGGTCGAAGAAGGGGTGTTAGTTGCCTTCCAACCACTTTAGACTATTAAAAAGGTCACAAGCCACTCTAATTTCCAATTGAATAAGCCCTTTTCGAAGTTTCTACGACAACTCCTTCGATACGAAGTGCCCTGGTCTAAAGAAAAAAAAAGAAAATACATTGTGCCAACATGGTTCTTTACTTAGGCAGCACTATTGGGCTGCATATGATTAAACTGCCTTTGTGATTCAGGGGTCATTGTTAAAGAATTGGAACACAATTCGAACTTTAGCGTAAAGAGCAAGGTATTGACGAGGGGGTGAGCCCCGCTCATATACGTAATAATTTCTGTTCGTTTTAAGTTTTAATGTTGCTCCTTACTCTCAGTCGAAAAAACTCGTTGTTTTAGTTAACTCCTACATAGAATTCGTACATAGAAATCATTATCACCATCTACTCAATCGTCCCAATAATTCCTCGTATGTTCTTTTCTTATAAAGTGTTTAAATATCGTTTGTTAATATATTTGCCATTATTTTTTCCTCTAATAAGTTTCTAAATTCCCAGTATTATTGGTATTGTTATTTTTTTTTAACAAAAATTGTTTAAATTCACAACGTATTTATCTAAATTTGAACACATTCAGAAAAAAAGATGAAATATATATCCAGAAGCTTTATCAGGGTCTAGATGAGATAAATCACGCTCTTTGCATCGTTTTAAATTGAACTGTTTGCCATTTTATGAAAGAAGCTTTTTTCCGGGTTGAAACTGCTTTATTTTTTGGACATGGAGACTTATAGCCAACTGTTCTTGTAATGTTCTTTAAAAAATAGCTTACATAAAGTAAAAAGCTTTTTATGTAACTGTTTGCAAAATGAGATACTCAATGTTCAATGAAATTGGGCAGATCTGTAGTCCAAATCTAATGCAGCGGTAAATTTAAACGACATTGTGAATTTTTAGTCTGCATAATGGCATTGAAAGGTCTATACTAACATTTTTTACAATTATTTTTAGATGATTGCAAAACTTACTTTTCAGCCAATTCCGTATTTCTTTCTTTCTTTCTTCCAATGATTTACTTTGTCCATTTAATGTGACTACTTAAAAATCGTTGTTTTGAATTTTGGGGGAAATATTGTACGAGTTGAGAAAACTAGGAATATCTTTACTGTATAGGATCATGAAATTCTAAGTTTGTTCAAGGTTTTATTTTGAATTTTGTACCGTCTGGGAGTTACCTTTTTTTCTACTTATTAATGGCAAACAAAAGTACATGGTCTTGTATAACCAATAAGCTAACAATACCTCCTTATACAAAGACTAATTTTAAAATCTAATATTTTTTTTAACGTTTTGTTACAAAATACTGATTCCAAGAAAGTACCCAAGTAGAAGTTCTTCTGCCAATGGTACTGCTAATAGTAACAACTCACTGAATTACCAAGCCACCTAAGGCCAACGCACGCTCGTGCGTTGGCCTTAGGATATTTCTAAAATCTGGTCTTTTTTTAATGTTTTGTTACAAATTGCTGATTCCAAAGAAAGTACCCAAGTAGAAGCTCTTCTGCCAATGGTACTGCTACTAGTAACAAATCAATGATTTACCAAGCCACCTAAGGCCAACACACGCTCGTGCTCTATCCCAATCTTTTCAAAGATTCGTTTTTTCCCACTTTCCAGTTGAGTTTTAACATCCTTTACATCCTTCTTCAAAAACTCTTCCTCTAGATTCGGGGACGATATCCTTTTCGGTCTACCCCAGATGGCCAAAAAGCACAAATTTTTTGGAATATGTCACCTTTCATCCGTAAAACATCACGTAGCTGTCTTTTTTATATATCCATAGAGAGTTGAATCCCATTTCTTGTGTATTTTTTTTATATACAGTAGGCAGATGAGGGCCTCAACATCCCTAGACAATTCAATGGAAAGTATTTTAAATCTTCTTCAGTCTCTCGAAGCACCCAAATTTCCGATCCATACTCGACCATTTCCATTACCGTGGCTCCTAATATTCTAATCATAGTTCAAAGACTTATCTCCTTATTTTTCCAAACTTTTTCGAATTGTGAAAAAATAACCTGCGCCATGGCTATTCTACTTTCTGCATCTTCCATATTTACTAATAATACTCCCAGGATAAGTGAAGCTATCCACATAATAAATTTTCTTTTCACCTAGCCTCGGCTTTTTTTATTCCAGATTTAAAATTTAGGGGCGAGTTTTGACTCAATATAATTTAGAGGGGGGATAAATGTAACTTTTGAAATCTATGGAAGGCGTGTTGGTCGTTTTCATCAATTTTTTCAATGGAAAACCAAAACAAGAATTTTACAATGAAAAAGCCCTACAAAAGGGACTTTTCAAGGTCTAGGGGGAGTGAAATCTAGGGGACACATATCCTGGCCCCACAATTCACGCTACAGGTGACTTAGTCTTCTTAATATCATTGTTTACCTATTCAGGGGCCCTGAACTCTAAGGATCCCCACAAATTCATTCATTTCGCCAACGTGTTTATCTGGAATAGTCAAATCATCTACATAATCTAAATATAAGAAAGTTTTACCATCTTATATGATACCAAGTTCTCCCACAGTCTTTGCCATGCTCTTTGGGACAAAGGCTCTTCTAGTAAATATGAAGTGAAGAAGAAGTATCAACTTCAGAAACCTCGCAGATGTAAACATTCGAAATTTTAGCCGTCTTTATGAAGAAGCTTTAGATTCTCTGATTTGAAACAATGCAAATTTTTAAAATTTGGATCTAATTCGTCTAAACAAAATTCTTGTTTCAATGCTACTTAGACAAACTGATATAAAAATATACAATTAAAAATCTAAAAATTAAAACAAATATTTCTAGAAAACAATTATATATACAGTCCAAGAGATCCAAAAAAGGCGTTGGACTTAGAATTTATCATAAGATGGGATTTTTTTCAATTATTCACGGGCTTTTTTTTTACTAAGCTTAATTTTTAAATTTAATAAGGTTAATTTTTAAACCGCTTCTTTGTTGAAAAGTATCTCCTCTCAGACTTTTGATGTGAAATCGGAAGTTCTAGCGCCCTTTTTAAGATTCAAAAAGTGATTGGAGGGTAACCAGCATCCGCCCCCACATCCACCATTTTCCAAAACACATCCAACCAGTCCTGAGACAGCCATTTTGTTGGGCATTGTTGAAAGGTCTAATAATTTTGTCTTTGGGAATGTCAGCCCATTGCCCTTAGTACAAGGGCTGTAAGTTAAGAAATTCGTACATTGTTTACATTAATAAAAAAAAACTTTCCGAAAAATAAGTTTTTCAAAGAAAAGTAAAAGCCATTTTAAACTTAAGCTCAGCAAATACAAATACCTGTTAAAATTCAAACTCAACGACCAAAAATTACTATTAAAGAATAAATGAAACCCAAAACAAATAGAAATTAAATAAACAATCAAAGCAAAAAACATACAACAAGTAATAATATAAATGAATAGATAGATCTTAAAGCGAGTAATGCTTAGATTGAATATGAAAATCAAGCTTAAAACGAAAAAAAATAATATTTTCCTATTGAAGTATAAATGAAATTTAAAACGAACAGAAATTAACTAAATGATCAATACAAACAAACATACAATAGATTTTAATATAAATTAATAAATAAATATTAAAACGAGTGAAACTTACATTAAATATACAAATCAAGCTTGAAACGAACAAAAATCACTACAGACAAGAGTTTGGGTATCACCTCCTTCTCTTACTGTAAAAGACAAAAACCTACTGCGTCATTGGCGCTTTACTGAAAACCAGTTTTATGACAAATATTTCCTTTTGTACTTAATATTGAAAATAAATATTAAAATTATAGTACCATAACATTTTGAATTGAAGAGCTTTCTGCAATTAATATCATTATATATCAAATATTCAGTTTAATTTATTAGCTCTTTTTAAAGTTGTTCGAGACGAGTATAGTTTCAATACAAACAAGTGTTTGGATACAGCCTCCTTCCTTAACGGTAAAAACCAAAAGCCTATTTCGTCATTAACTGAAAACGAATTATATTACAAATATTTTCTTTTCCAGTTCTTACAGCACTGAAAATGAAAATAAAATTACAGTGAAATAAATTCTTGAACCGATGGATCTTTTAACAATTAATATCATTATACGTCAAATATTCAATTTGATGTAGTTTATACTTTCCAATACTGTTCAAGACGCATACAGTTTTCCGTAAAGTGCCAATGACGCAGTAGGTTTTAGACTTTTACAGTGAGAGAAGGAGGTGATACCCAAACTCTTGTTTGTAGTGATTTTTGTTCGTTTCAAGCTTGATTTGTATATTCAATTTAAGTTTCACTCGTTTTAAGATTTATTTATTAGTTTACATTAATATCTATTGTATGTTTGTTTGCATTGATTGTTTATTTAATTTCTGTTCGTTTTAAGTTTCATTTATACTTCAATAGGAAAATATTTTTTGTTTTGTTTTAAGCTTGATTTTCCTATTCAATCTAAGCATTACTCGTTGTATGTTTTTTGATATGATTGTTTATTTAATTTATGTTCGTTTTTTGTTTCATTTATTCTTTAATAGTAATTTCTGGTCATTTTGACTTTGAATTTTAACAGGCATTTGTATCTGCTGAGCTTAAGTTTAAAATGCCCTTTACTTTTCTTTGAGAAACTTATTTTTCGGAAAGTTTTTTTATGAATGTTTTTTCGTTTTTGATGGCAAATGTTTCAAGTTTTAAAAAATTCTTTTTTTCAGAATCAAACTTTTTCTTAAAAAAAAAATCAAATGTTCGTGAAAGTATCAAAACTGGTATCAATATCGAAGTGAAAAAATGGGTTTGTGTCAACCTCAGAGTTTTTAGTTTTTATTGTCTGATGTTTGAACTATTGTTAACAAAATGACTATCTCAAAATTTTTATCGGATGGGTTTGGGGAGAGGGCGTGGAGGGGGGGATGATTAACCTTCGGTCTCTTTGACTCTGTAAAAGTGAACTAGAAATTTCTATTTTCAATCAAATGAGCCCTCTCTGAAGTTTATACCAGCATCCCTTTTATAAGAAACAAGTATATCCCCAGAGCATAACTTACAATTTCTCTCCCTGGTTCCTGGGTGTTGTGTCGACCCCGGAGTTTTAATATCTGATGGTTGAACTATTTTTAACAAAATGATCACCTCAAATTTTTATCAGATGGGTTTATCCATCCGATAAACCCAAAGGCATGGAGGGCAGGAGGGGCTAGTTGCCCTCTGATCTTTCTTCAATCTGAGAAAAGGAACTCCAACTTTTAATTTATGTTCAAATCAACCCTCTCTGAAGTTTATACGATCATCTCTTTCATAAGAACCACATACGGCCCCAGGACAAAGCTTACATTGCCTGCCCTCCCGGACCCTGGGGGGTTGTGTCGACCCCGGATTTTTGTTATCTGACCTTTGAACTATTTTGAAAAAAATGGCTCTTTCAAAGTTCTTATCGGACGGGTATGAGGAAAATAGGGCACGCAGAGGAGGGCTAGTTGCCCTCCGTTCTCTTTTGACTCTTAAAAAGTGAAGGAGAAATTTCAATTACCAATCATCTTAGCCATCTCCGAAGTTTATACGAGCATTCCTTATACGAGCATACGAGCAACCTCAAATTTTTATCAGATGTATTTGGGAAAAAGGGCTTGGAGGGCCAGTTGACCTCCGATAATTTTCGACTCTTAAAAGGGCACTAGAACTCTTGATTTCCAATCGAATGAGCCCCCTTTGAAGTTTACACGACGACCCCTTCTATATGAAGTGCCTCTGGGGAAAACCTAAATGGAGTGTGGGGAGGCTAGTTACCCTCCAATCACTTTTGATTCTTAAAAAGTGAATTACAACTTTCAATTTCCAGTAAAATGAGCCCTCTATGAAGTTTATACGTGCATCCTTTCCATAACAACCATATATACCCCAGGGCTTAACTTACAACGCCTACCCCCGGGCCCTTGGGGGCTGTGTCGACCCCAGAGTTTTTTTGTTATCTGAATTTTGAACAATTTTAAACAAAATATCTATCTCAAAATTTTTATTTGATGCATTTAGGGCGTGGAGGGGGGGGGGCTAGTTGCCCTCCCATCTCTTTTGACTCTTGAAAAGTGAGCAAGAACTTTCAATTTCCAATCAAATGAGCCTTCTTCGAAGTTTATACGAGCATCCCTTCCATAAGAACTATATATGCCCCTAGAGCAATACTCAGAACGCCTGCCTCCGGGCCCCGGGGGGTTGCATTGACACAGGAATTTTTCTTATTTGACCATTGAACTATTTTTAATGAAATGGCTGTTATAAAAATTTTATCGGATGGGCTTGGGGAAAAAAGGGTGTGTGGGAGTTGGGGGGGGCTTGTTGCCCTCGGATATCTTTTGACTCTTAAAAATTGAACTAGAACTTTCAGTTTCCAATCAAATCAGCCCTCTCTGAAGTTTATACGGGCATCCCTTTCATAAGAACCATATAAGCCCCAAGGACGACACTTAAAACGCCTATCCCCTGGGCCCTGGGGGAGTTTTAGTTATCTAATTTTTGAACAATTTCCAAAAAACTGGCTATCTCAAAATTTGTAGCGGATGGGTTTGGGGAAAAAAGGGAGTTGGAGGGGGGGGCGCTAGTTGCCCTTAACTCTCTTGACTCTTAAAACGTGAACTAGAACTTTCAGTTTCCAATCAAATGAGCCCTCTATGCAGTTTATGGGAGCATCCCTTTCATAAGAACCATACATGCCCTTAGGGCATAACTTAGAACGCCTTCCCCTGGGCCCTGGGGGGTTGTATTGACAGCAGAGTTTTTCTTATCCGACTTTTGAACTGTTTTTAACAAAATATCTATCTCAAAATTTTCATCAGATGGGTTTGGAAAAAGAAGGCGTGGAGGGGAGGGGCTAGTTGCCGTCGGATCTCTTTTGACTACTAAAAAGTGAGCTCGAACTTTCAATGTCCAATCAAATGACCCCTCTCTGAAGTTTATACGAGCACCCCTTTCATAAGAACCATATATGCCCCAGGGCATAACTTGCAACGCCTGCCCTCGCGCCCTGGGGGGTTGTGAAGATACCTGAGTTTTTCTATCTGACTTTTGAGCAATTTTTAATTTATTGGCTATCTCAAAATTTTTAGTGGATGTATTTTGGGAAAAAGGGGCGTAAAAGGGGGGCTAGTGGCCTTCCAATCTGTTTTGATTCTAAAAAACTTAACCAGAACTTCGAATTTCCGATCAAATGAGCACTCTCTGAAGTTTTTACGAGCATCCCTTCAATAAAAACCATATATTCCCCCAGGGCATAACTTATAACGCCTGCCCTCGGGTCTTTGGGGGCTGTGTCGACCCTGGAGTTTTCGTTATATGGTCTTTGAACTATTTTTAATAAAGGTTATCTCAAAGTTCTTATCGGATGGGTTTGAGGAAAAAAGAACGTTGAGGGGGGGGGGGGCTAGGTACCCTCCAATGTCTTTTGACTCTTAAAATTTGAACTAGAACTTTCAATTTCCAATTAAATGAGCCCTCTTTGAACTTAACACGAGCATCCCTTCCATAAGACCCATATATTTCCCAAGGGCATAGCTTACAACGCCTGCCCCTAGGCCCTAGGGAGTTTTGTCGACACCAGAATTTTTGTTGTGTTATCTTTGAACTATTTTTAACAAAATAACTATCTCAAAATTTTTTTCGGATGCATTTTGGAAAAAAGGATTTGGGGAGGGGGAGCTGGTTACCCTCCGATATCTTTTGACGCTTTTAAAGTGAACTAGAACTGTCAATTTCTAATCAAATGAGCTGTGTCTAAGGTTTATACGAACATTCCTTCCATAAGAACCAAATATGCCCCCAGGGATTAACTTATAACCCTTGCCCTAAAGATTGTGGGGGGAGTATCCTGCTCAAAAATATAATTTTCAGGACTTTTAACTACGTTGAACAAAACGGCTAAATCAAAATTTTTGATTGGATGTGTTTGGAATAATGGTGGGCGTGGAAGGGGTGTTAGTTGCCTTCCAATCACTTTCGACTATTAAAAAGGGGACTAGCCATTTTTCCAACCGAATGAGCCCTTTCTTAAGTTTCTACGACAACGCCTTCTATAAACACCTTATATGCCCCCAGGGCATAACTTACAAAACTTGCCCTGAGGGCTGTGGGGGGTTGTTATCCTCAAAGACCTAATTTCCTGAATTATATACTACGTTGAACAAAATAGCTATCTCAGATATTTGATTGGATGTGTTTGGGGAAAGCTGGGCGTGAGAGGGGTGTTAGTTGCCCTACAATCACTTTCGACTATTAAAAAGGGCACTAGCCTTTTTAATTTCCAATCGAATGAGTCCTTTTTGAAGTTTCTACGACAATGCTTTCTATAAAAACCTTAAATACTCCCAGGGCATTACATACAATCCTTGTCCTGAGGGCTGTGGGGGAGTGTCCTCCTCAAAAACATAATTTCTATCTGGAAATCAATTACGCTGAACAAAATGGCAATCTCAAAATTTATATTGGATATGTTGGAGAAACTGGTGGGTGTGGAAGGGGTGATAGTTGCCTTCCAATCATTTTTGACCCTTAAAAAGGGCACTAGAACTCTTGATTTCCAATCGAATGAGCCCCCTTTGAAGTTTCGACGACGACCCCTTCCATATGAAGTGCCTCTGGGAAAAAAATAATAAATCATAGGCAGCGCGATAGCGCTGCCTAAGTAAAGAACGATATGGGCAAAATGTATTATTTATATTGTTTATTTTTTTTCTTTCTCCATATCCGGGCACTTCGTATCGAAGAAAATGTCGTAGAAAATTTTAAAAGGGCTCATTAGATTGGAAATTGGAGTGGCTAGTGCCCTTTTTAATAGTCGAAAGTGAATGGAGGGTAACTACCCCCCCCCCCACGCCCATAATTCCCCCAAACACATCGAATCACAGTTTTGAGATAGCCATTTTGCTCAGTGTAGTTGATTTCCAGATAGAAAATATGTTTTTGAGGAGGACACTCCCCCACAACCCTCGGGGCAAGGGTTTTAAGTTATGCCCTGGGGGAATATAAGGTTTTTATAGAAGGCGTTGTGGTATATACTTCAAAAAAGGCTCATTCAACTGGAAATTCAAAGGGCTAGTGCCCTTTTTAACAGTCGAAAGTGATTGGAGGGCAACTAGCCCCCCCCCACACCCATCATTCCTCCAAGCACAACCAATCAAAATTTTGAGATAGCCATTCTGTTCAGCGTAGCTGATTCCTGACAGAAAATATTTTTTTAAGGAGGACACTCCCTCACAACCATCGGGGCAAGGTTTTAAGTTATGCCCTGAGGACATATAAGAACGATGTTAGCATAATTTATCATTCATTAC
This sequence comes from Artemia sp. Kazakhstan ARC1039, assembly GCA_029168905.1. Lineage (NCBI taxonomy): Eukaryota > Metazoa > Arthropoda > Branchiopoda > Anostraca > Artemiidae > Artemia > Artemia sp. Kazakhstan ARC1039. Next base: position 6,785 of record JAQQPU010001298.1, on the reverse strand, counting down.
TTTTTTCCTTTAGAGCAGGGCACTTCGTATCGAAGAAGTTGTCGTAGAAATTTCAAAAAGGGCTCATTCAATTGGAAATCGGAGTGGCTTGTGCCCTTTTTAATAGTCGAAAGTGATTGGAATGCAACTAACACCCCTTCCACGCCTACCATTTCCCAAAACACATCCAATCAAAATTTTGAGATAGCCATTTTGTTCAACGTAGTTGATTTCCAGATAGAAATTATGTTTTTGAGGAGGACACTCCCCCAGAGCCTTCCGGGCACGGGTTGTAAGTTATGCCCTGGGGGCATATAAGGTTTTTATAGAAGGCGTTGTCGTAGAAACTTAAAAAAAAGGCTCATTCGATTGGAAATTCAAAGGGATAGTGCCCTTTTTAATAGTCGAAAGTGATTGGAGGGCAACTAACCCCCCTCTCACGCCCACCTTTTCCCCAAACACATCCAATCAAAATTTTGAGATAGCCATTTTATTCAACGTAGTTTTAAGTTCTGTAAATTAGGTCGTTGAGGATGACAACCCCCCTCATAGCCCTCAGGACAGGGGTTGTAAGTTTTGCCTTGGGGGCATATAAAGTTTTTTCAGAACGCATGGTCGTAGAAACTTCAAAAATGGCTCATTCGATTAGAAATTGAAATGGCTAGTGCCTTTTTTAATAGTCGAAAGTAATTGGAAGGCAACTAAAACCCCTTCCACGCCCACCATTTCCCCAAACACATCCAATCAAAATTTTGAGATAGCTATTTGGTTCCACGCAGTTAAAGCTCAGGAAATTATACCTTTGAGCAGGACACTCCCCCCTCATTCTGCATGGCAAGGGTTATGAGTTATGCCTTGGGAGCATAAAAGTTTTTATTGAAATCTTTGTCGTAGAAACTTGAAAAAGGGCTCATTCGATTGGAAATTCAAAGGTCTAGTTCCCTTTCTAATAGTCGAAAGTGATTTGAGGGCAACTAGCCCCCCTCTCTCGCCCACCGTTTCCCCAAAGACATCCAATCAAAATTTTTAGATAGCCATTTTGTTCAGTGTTGTGGATTTCCAGATATAAATTATGTTGCTGAGGAGGACACTCCCCCACAGTCCTCAGGGTAAGGCTTGTAAGTTATACCCTGAGGGTATACAAGGTTTTTATAGAACGCGTCGTCGTAGAAACTTCAAAAAGGGCTCATTCGATTGGAAATTGAAATAACTAGTACCATTTTTAATAGTCGAAAGTGATTGGAAGGCAACTAAAACCCCTTCCATGCCCACCATTTCCCCAAACATTTCCAATCAAAATTTTTAGATAGCCATTTTGTTCCATGCAGTTTGAAGTTCAGGAAATTATACCTTTGAGCAGGACACTCCCCCACAATCTTCAGGGCAAGGGTTATAAGTTATGCCCTGGGGGCATATAAGGTTTTTATTGAAATCTTTGCTCAAAATTATGTCAGGAGTGTGACAGGGATGCTTTTCATCACCCTTTTTATTTTTAGTTTTAATGGATTTTGTTTTGAGAGAAGCGGCTGGCTTCGGAATAACAGTCGGAAATAAAATCCTCTCGGACCTTGACTTTGCGGATGATGTGGCACTTCTGGAAATGACAAAGCAGCGACTCCAGGAGCTCCTTAATAAAGTCAGCCTTAAGGCGGAGAAAGTTGGCCTAAACATCAACATAGACAAGACTAAATCAATGGCAACATCAGGCTCTCCAGTCGAGCTCCTGCACAAAAATCGTAGAGTCGAACAAGTCTGTGAATTTAAATACCTTGGAATTTGGGTCGATTACACAGGAAAAGTGCAAAATGAGGTCAAGAGAAGAATTGGTATGGCAAACGCTGCTTTCAACAAACTTAATCCAAGATGGAAATCAAAGAAGTACTCGCTTGCACTAAAGCTGCGACTTCTTAATAGCAACGTTTTGTCCGTGCTATTGTATGCCAGTGAGTGCTGGAAACTAGATGTTGGGACAGAGAAAAGACTCACAGCTTTCGAAAATATGTGCTTCAGACGCGTGCTGAATATGTGTTGGTGTCAAAGAGTCAGCAACATTGAGGTCCGCAGAAGAACTGGCCAGCCGCTTATTACTGAAGTGATCAAGAAGAAGAGCTATCTTGGCTACGTCCTTCGGATGGAGGACTCAAGAATCTCGAACCAGGTTCAACAATGGCAACCGCGTGGGCTTCGACAGAGGGGAAGACCGAGAAACACGCTCAGACGCACGTACGATCGTGATCTACGCAGTGCTCACACATCACCACAACCCGAGTGGGAGGATGTACTTGCCGCAGCGCCAATACGTAGTGTTTACCGAGGCTTCGTCGATGGCCTATTCACCCCAGATGGCTCAGGAGGACCTAAGTAACTAAGTAAGTTGTCGTAGAAACCTGAAAAAGGGCTCTTTCGGTTGGAAATTCAAAGGGCTAGTGCCCTTTTTAATAGCCGAAAGTGATTTGAGGGCAACTAAGCCCCCTCTCACGCCCATCTTTTCCCCAAACACAGCCAATCAAAATTTTTAGATAGCCATTTTAATCAACGCAGTTGGAAGTTTTGGAAATTAGGTCTTTAAGGATGACAACCCATCCCCCCGCCCCGCAACCTTCAGGGCAAGGGTTGTAAGTTATGCCCTGGGAGCATGTAAGGTTTTTATAGAAAGCGTTGTTGTAAAAACATCAAAAAGGGGTCATTCAAATGAAAATTGACAGGGCTAGTGCCATTTTAATAGTCGAACGTGATTGAAGGGCAACTAACCCCCCTCTCACGCCCACCATTTCCCCTAACTCACCCAATCAAAATTTTGACATATCTATTTTGTTCAACGTAGTCAAAACTTCCGTAACTTAGGTCTTTTAGGATGATAACCTCATCAGAGCCCTCATTAAAGGGTTGTAAGTTATGCCCTGGGGGCATATAAGGTTTATATAGAAAGTTGTTGTAGAAATTTCAAAAAGGGCTCATTGGATTGGAAATTGAAATTGCCCTTTTTAACAGTCGAAAGTGAGTGGAGAGTAATTAATCCTCCTCTCCCGCCCACCATTTCCCCAAACACATTCAATCAAAGTTTAGAGAGAACCATTTTGTTCAACGTAGTTGAAAGTTCTGGAAATTCTGTATTTAAGGATGACGAACCGCCCATAGTCCCATGGGCAAAGGTTGTAAGTTATGCCCTGGGGGCATATAAGGTTTTTAATGATAGAGTTGTCGTAAAAACTTCAAAAGGGGCTCATTCAATTGGAAACTGAGAGGGCTAGTGCCCCTTTTAATAGTTGAAAGTGATTGGATGGTAACTAACCCCCCTCTCACGCCCACCCTTCCCCCAAACACATCCAATAAAAATTTTCAGATAGCCATTTTGTTC
>JAQQPU010001297.1:69467-80553 GCA_029168905.1 Artemia sp. Kazakhstan ARC1039 | reverse complement strand
AGTAAGTAAAAACTTATTTTCCATATTTAGGTGCGGAATGTGTTTATTCTGACAGTTGTTTCTGGATTACCCCCAGTGTTGCTCATAAGTTGCTGGAACTGGAGCGTCATTCTGACATCTATAAAAAAGAAACCTGTATATATGGTAATTTTTTAACTTGTTTAGGTAGAGAAAAGAATATTATAAAAGGAGTCGATTTTCTGCAACAGACCATCTATGAAGCATTAAAAGAAACCCCCCTCCGTGTTTTAGTTCTCGAAAATTCGAATTTTTATCACCTTGGAACCATTAAGGAATATCTAGACAACTTAACGAAAAATAGGGATATGAGAGAGACATATAATTTTATTGTTCAAAGCACCGGTTATCTGAAGGATACTGCTGTGATGCGTTCTCATATACACCCAGATTGTTATTTAAGTGCATCAGTTGTTGAATTCTCGGATATTCAAATGCCAGTAAGGGGAGAGAGAGTTATATTATCAAACATTCAATTGATTGGCAGAGAAGTAATTGATCTCCCTTCGGGTTGGCTATTTCACACAATTCCTATCAATGTGTACGGCTCGGTAAAACACGTGACTCTAGCAATGCATGAAAATGATAATCCGAAACAAAAATGTCCCAATTCTAGAATTGTTTTTGGTGAAGTTTTTATGGAAACGCTAAAGAGCTTTGACGACGTTGAACTGTGGAATTTGCCTTTGTTCAAGTCTTGTGAGACTATGACTGACTCGTTCTTATGGACCCTTGACTTTATCAAAACTATGTCAGCCCAACCTAAAGACTTGAGCCTACATTTTTCAATGGCAGAATGTATGAAGAGATGCAGCATACAGAAGATGCAGCATTTTCGTTCATTGATGTCCTAAAATTTGAATTTCGTTGTTATTTTATTAAATGCGCAATGAAATAATTTATACGAATTGGTTTTATATTTGTTCTGGTAATACATACCTAGGCTCACATTAAGATGAGGGAAGGGGACAAGAGTGGCTTGATGCCCTTTTAAAAAATATAAAATAATACTCTTATTTCCTGTACTTAGATTCTGCGGATGATTTGAACATCCTAGAATTAAGTGTCAGTAAAATGAATGAACTTTAGAAATTTTGCGAGTTCAGGAAGCTAGAATAGGTTTAAAAATTAGGAACACTAAGTCGTTAAGGCTAGAGATAAGTGAAGATGAAAAGGCGACGTTGGGAACGAAAAGATCGATCAATTGGACAGCTACACTTACCTTTGTAAAACTAAACGGTTCGAACTGTAAGTATGGAATTTTGATATCGGTAGATGCATCAAAAGAATTGGCTTATTATGTTATTCCAAATATATAAGAATCATTAAGTTAGCCCATAGCCCATCAAAGGCTATGGGCCTGAGAAAATTTGCCTGATATTCAAAAAAGGGGGAAAATACTCCATAAAAGTCAAGAAATCTTAATGAAAATCACACCATCATTTTCAGCGTATCAAAGAACTTTACTGTTTCTACCTTATTTCAAGTTCCTATCTGCAAAAATGTGGAATTTTGTATTCTTTTTTTTTCAGAAGAAAGATCAGGGAAGCGTGTTTATTTTTTTGTTTTGTTCTTTTTTTTTCAGAGGTGATAATATCGAGCCAATCGTCCTAGAGTATCGGGAAAGAGCTCTTTCGAACGGTAATTAAAAGTTGTATTGTCCTTTTTAAGTGACCAAAAAGATTAGAGGCAGCTCCCCTCCCCATGCCCTTTTTTCCCAGTAGTCTGATCAAATTTTTAGATAGCCATTTTTTCAGCATAGTTGAAAGGTCCAATAACTATGCCTTTGGAGATAACATGAACCCTAACATCCCTCGGGGAAAGGTATTTAAGTTATGAAATGTGCCCATTGTTTACGGATAGTATTTCTAATTGGGAAGTATGCATACATTTTTTGGTTTGTGGGGGGGGGGGAGGGGTCCATAAGGAGGGAAGTTTCTCGGAGGGGGGGAGGAATTTTTCAGAGGAAATTTTACATTGGGGGAATGTTCTAGAGCTCCTATACGAAATTCTTTTTATTTGTCTTATTTTCTCTTTGCCGACTCAATTTTACATGTGGAGATGTTAAGGGTAATTGTCCGGGGTAAAGTTTCACCGGGACTGAATTCTTTAGAGTTTTTCGTGGGGAAGATTTTTCCGTGGAGGGGTAGATGGGTTTCCCGGCATTACTTAAAAAATGATCAGAAATTAAATAAATAATAAGAAACAAGTTATTTTCAACTGAAAGTAAGGAGTAACATTCAAACTAAAAACGAACAGAAATTATTGTGTGTATTTGGGATGTTTCTCCCTCCTCACTGCCTTGCTCTTTGCGCTAAAGTTTGACTTTTTGTATCAATTCTCTAAGAACAACTCGTGAAACACAAGGGTCCTTTAGTTAGAACAATAAGAAGATTCTTTAAAGTACTAAAAAACTTTAGCGTGAAGAGCGAGGTAGTGAGGAGGGGGCAACTCCCCTAATATACGTAATAATTTCGGTTCGTTTTAAGTTTGAATTTCGCTTCTTACTCTTCGTAGAAAAAACCCTGTTTGTTTTATTTAATTATTAGTAAAGATGGTTTATGCACTGAAGATGTTAAAAGTAGAATAGCCAAGACCCAAGTTGTTTTTCCACAGTTGAAAAAAGTTAGAAAAAATAGGAAGATAAGTCTATGAACCAAGATTAGAATATTGAAAGATAAAGTGATGACTATGGTCAAACATGGTTCTGAAGCATAGGCGCTCCAAAAAACGGACGAAAATTTTCTAGATGTTTTCCAGGGAAATTGCTTACGGATGTTTTTGCTACCCGACTGACTGACTGTATTTCAAACAATAGGCTGTGCGAAAAGTGTGGTTCAGTCCCACTTTCTAGGGCTATAATGAGAGGAAGGTTAAGAATGCTAGGGCACGTTCTGCGGATGAAGGATGACAGATTGCCAAAGATTATCCTTTTCAACCAACTGTCTAGGGCTAAATTTTATATTAAACAGAGAAATGGAAACTTCCTGGGAAGGTGAAAAGAGGGAGGCTTTGAATAGGTTGGTATGGAGGAGGAGCGTGCGAAGCTGTGATGACCTCAGGTGGCTGGGTGCTGCGGAGCGTTATTAGTAGTAGTAGGATTTGAAAAAAAATACTTCAGAGTCTCTAAGCTTGAGAACTCAAATTACCTCGAAAATTAACCTTAAAAGTGTCTTTTACGAAAAAAAAGTAATAATGGTGTTTAAGGATCTTTTCTTAAATAAAGCTATGTAGTAACTTGTTATTTTGCCACTTTTCTTTTAATACTATTATCTATCTCTACCAAAAAGATGACCCAGGGTCTTCGCTGAGAAAAATATTCGAAATATCCTATTCTGAAATCGAATGCTTCAGGGAGATTTGCTATTGTTCACGATTTGCCACTAGATTTGGTGATTATTTCATGATTTAATGATTTTTTATTTATATAGAACCTCCGCATATAGGAGATTTTTGAACTAATATTTTTGTCAGTCTTCATTAGATGACACCCTTCTGCTGGTTCGTAACTGAAGCATACTCCGCATTGGTGTAAAAAAATAATAATAATCGAAAACCTTGTGCCTTCCAGCGGGGAATTCTTTAATAGTAAAATTTGGTGATGGTTGGAAGGATTCTCCTTTTAGTGATAAATTGTAAAAAATAGTCATAAAACAAATTCCTTTATTAGTTGCAAATCTATACAAAGATATAAAAGTACAAGAAAACAAGGTATAATTCACAGATCATTCAAATTACAAATATGACCGACTCCCGCAAATTTTTGTCAAGAAGAACATCATGTGACATCTAGTGTTTCTGCATAATATTAGCAAATAAGTATATGTAATTAAAGAGTTACATAATTTTAAATGAATTAAATGAAAGCTAGGATTAATGAGCGATTTAATTTGTATTGAATTAATTTTTCTAGGTTTAATATAGCAGACTATCTGAATTTATTTTAATATTTAAACTCATAATACCAGCAGAGTTGCTAGATGAAACCATATCTTCTAATTACAATTAGATCTATGAAATTTTGCCACTTTAATAATTTGAATATTCCGTGGTGTAATCTCTAAATAAAGCTTCTACACTTAACACAGGAACACTATGAAAGCATCTTTTTCACGCCTTGCGTATATAGGTACTATTGTGAAACAGGGTATTTAAGCCTAATCTTGTACGATTAGCAACACTGACTATAACTATGCTTATATATTTAGGCTGCCTTACTAGGGTTTAACCCATAATCATAGATTCACATATTTAAGACTCCTGGGGTCTGGGGGGATGAGCAGAGAATTCTTAAAAATGGTAGGGGGTGTTAAAAAGAAACATTTTTAATATTTATAGGGGTTCTTTGGACGAATGAGTGGTGGGTATCCCTATCATCCCCTTTGTGTCCAGGCATTCCTTTAGTGATTATATCGATCAACGATTTGAGTCCAGCACTACCTTAATAAGATAAAGTATGTATGTATGTGTATTCAAGTATTTTTCATACGAAATGACATGTTTATCAGTTTGTGAACAACTACATAGATATTCACAACATTAGTAAGTATTGCACGCAATCGTTGGTCACGGGGATTGTTGCTGGTAGAGATAAAGTACTCTTTGCTGGCATGCCATCTTTTCAACGTCAATCTTATCATCGCGTTACTCGTCCCTACAATGTGATTTTCTTTAAACTTTCTTAGAGAAAATCTTAAGTTTTTGAAATGCTCGTAGCTGGTTGACTTTGATATCTACTATGGGACAATTAAAAATTAGTTGGCAGGATGTTTTATATAGATGCTGTAAATTTTAAAAATATCGACTCTGTGCACTTTACAATGGTATATATATTTTTAGTTTTAGTAGACTTTAAGTTAAACAAAGGTTATTTAAAGTCAAAATAATTACCTTCCAGAAGGTGGCGAGCTTCCTGGGTCCTAATATATGCCCCTTTCCCCAGTTATTGTATGATGGTGGTGTACATTCCCTTCAGATTATTATAACTTGCCAGGTGTTGAGTAAAAATCGTTTAAATTGCTATAAAATTTAAAATGTTATTTAGATTAAATACGCCTCAGAAGAGTTGTAAAATTTCTTGATTCTATTATGATTTTATTTAATACTTTCATATTATCTGTTTGGGGTGTAATATGGAAAAAAGGATGTTTATGTATTCGACTCAAAATAAATGGTTCAAATAAGAGAAAAACCATGTCCGTGGAACCTAGTCTACATAATATTCCAAAATAAAATAATGATAATTCACTGCATGACTGAACATGAGTGATGAATATGACAAAAAAAATATAGCGCATTGTCAGCGTCTCTCAAAGCATAGATAACGATGAAGAACTTTGGGTAGCTCGAGTTGGGGAAGAGCAGATAGAATTGCTAATCCCAGTATATTTCTGATAACCAGTCTCGCCCCGTGTTTTAGCGACAAGGGGTTTGTCGCAGTGCTTATCACAAAATCACGAACATCATCCGGAATCCTCATTCTCTTCATTTGAGTGACATCAAATTTTTCGCTTGCATCAAGAAGTTGAAGGAGGACTTCGTAGTTGTTAAATGCATTGGAAATTGAATTGAGGATCCCAAGAGGATGACGAAATTGACTCTTAAAGATAACCTGAAAATGGATAAATACACAAATAAATAATTAAACATAATAAAAAAAAAGAACAATAATATCTAGATCAAGTGAGGTTTATGAGAAACATAGATTCTTTTTTATACTGCGATCAAGGTCACGTTTTTCTAAGTTTGATTTCTTTTTCCAACAGTTCGTTCCCACAAACTGATTCAGGACTCTTAAATCTGAGGGAAGCTACCACCCACCCCACAAACCCAACTACTCACCGTTTTTTTTTTTTTTAATTTGTACATGATAATGTCTCCAGAATGGTAATAATCCCTGATAATGGTATTACTTAAGAGACATTTATGACAGGGAGGATTTTTTTTACACCATGTAAAAAAAATTGTAGGGCCATAATTTTTGCATTTTTCAAGGAGGTACTTCGGGCAAGTCCTTTTATGCTTCATTTTTGCAGCTCAAAACAATCTCCACTAATTATCTCAGTAGAAAGTTATGCGAGGGAAGGGGTAAATTCCCAGGTCTGTGGGACACTTATTCTAGGAATGGATATCGTTGCGATAAATTTAAACATGCAAGTTTAAGCGTTCAATTCAGCTGATTAAAGAACTTTAGCGAAGGTCTTATAATTGTATTGTATACCAGACAAGTACATTCAAGTGATTAGCGCTATGGACGAGAATAACACTGTTTCAGTTTAGGTGGTAGCTGAGGTAAGTAGCTGGTTTCGTATTAAATCAGAAGTTAATAATCAGAAGTCGTAAATCAGGATTTATGTGGATCATTTTGATGGACTTTATCTTAAGGAGTACAGCAAAGGCAGTGGGAGAACGCGGAACCTAATGAGGAAGTAAAACTTCCTTGGACTTAGACTATAATGATTATCTAAGCATCTAAGATGAAAGTGTTAGCAAAATGAATGAACTTCTAGAGGTTTTTCGAGTTCAGGCTACAAGAATAGATTTGAAAATTAATGCCAAAAAGACTAAGTCTTTAAGGCTAGGAATAAGTGAAGATGAAAAGGTGACGTTGGGTAACAAATAAATAAATCAAGTGGACAGTTTCACTCACCAAGGTAGTATTATTAGTAAAGACGGTGGGTGCAGTGAAGATGTTAAAATAGAGTAGCCGAGGCCCAGGCTTTTTCTTTCGCAGTTGAAAAGAGTTTGGAAGAATAGGAAAATGAGTCTGCGAACCAAGTGATAGTGGTCAAGTATGGTTCTGTAGCATGGGCACTCCAAAAAACGGAGGAAGATTTCTGAATGTTTTCCAGAGAAATTGTCTACGGATTGTTTTGGGTCCCCGACTGACTGACTTTATCTCAACCAGTAGGCTGTAAGAAAAGTGTATCTCAATTATAATTTCTAAGGAAACGATGAGAGAAAGGTTGAGATGGCTAGGGCATGTTCTGTGGATGAAGGATGACAGATTGCCAAATATGGTCCTTTTCGGTCAACCATGTTGGGGTGAACGAAAAGCAAGTCGTCCTTGGTTGGGATGGGGGGATGTCGTAGGGAAGATTTAAGGGGAATGGGAACTTACTGGGAAATTGTTAAGAGAGGAAGGCTTTGAATAGATTGGGATGGAGGAGGAGCGTGCGTAGCTATGTTGGCCTCAGGCGGCTTGGTGCTGCGGTGAGTTGTTAGTAGTGGTAATAATTATAGAAAGTTAAAGTTTTAATTGGTAATAACACCTTCATTAGTATTATTTGATTAGTTTTGAGCAGATCCAAGGACAAAGGGGGCAGCGTAAATTTTCTTCAACGTTTGCTCATGATTGGCTTTTAATGCTGTGCATTCATAAGGAATTCCTTAAGATTTTTCCTAGTGGTTATAGAGTGACTGAGTATAGAGGTAACAATGGTACATAGTACCTAAAAGTTTAAAAATGTGTCAATTTGTAGTTTAAGATGTTTAAAAATGTCACAAAGTCTAAAAATGTGCCATTTGTATCTGACTTAGAAATGGTAACTTCTATTTCGATTAATCTTTATAATAAAGTGTTAATTTGGAAACAAAATTACAGGAATGTTTAAAAAGATCCAGAAAGCCATTGAAAGTAGCGTTAGAGCTGAACGAAAAGTACAGCATTGTAGAAAACCTTGTGCAGGAAACTTAGATCTTGAACAACAAGGAAAGTCACTTTTTCGATGGGTTACACCTATGTGTCCTATTTTTTCAGTTTTTTTTCTTTGTCGGTAGCGTGGCACTAGAACATCATAGAGAGCTGTTTAAGGACTCGTTGAAAAGTAATTTTTATATGTCTAATATATTTTTATAGCTTCAACATGATAACGCCATCATAAAGTGCTATGAGGCACCCGAAAATTGCACTTAGGATACCATTCGCGGAATGGAAAGGCTGGGAAGAGCCATAAGTGTACTACGATAACCGATAACGATAACCTCTATAATTTAAAACCTTATTTATAAGGTTTACGGTTCATTCTCTTTGATACCCCCTCCCAGACCCCCTCAATATTATTCATAAATCGTCTCTTGACTAGGAGAACCATAAGGCTAATGTAACATGATAGAGAGCTGTATAAGGGCTCATTTACAAGCTAATTTTTATATATAGTCTATACTTTTATAAAATCGACTTAATAACGCCATCATAAAGTGCCAAATTACACCAAAAAGTGCCAATTTTCCCCTTTTTCTGAATAAAAATATCGAAAAGGGGGCCTTTTCCAATGAAAAGACTCCAAAAAAGAAATTCTTCAAAACCTATGCTTGGTCAAGAAACTAAGGGAGCAAGGACTCCTTCCCTCGCTGAATGGTCACCAATAGAAGTAGTACGCAGGTAAATTATAGAGAGATGCTTAAAGGATCAATTCAAAACTATTGGTCATTTCACCGTGCTTTTTTTTGATTAATTAAAAAAACTTTTTCCACAAAATAAGTTTTTCAAAGAAAAGTAAAGAACTCCATTAAACAAAAAATGAGCAAAAATAAAATCAAATAATCTACCAAGCGTGGAACTACCACAAATCAGCATCGATAAATAAATGATTGATCATTAGCTTACCTTTGCGCCATGCCGCAAAAGAAGTTCCACAATTTCTGAGCTTGGAGTAACATTGGATGACAGGTATTCAGCCATTACACTTTTGAGCGTTGTGGTACTCTCTTCGTTCATGACACAAATGTTTGGATCTGCTCCCTTTTTAAGCAGCAACTCAATAATGGAGGACCTTTGGGGAACATGTTCTGTGCAGGCAATGTGAAGTGGACTACCTAATATAGGTGATGAACCATTTACATTGGCACCTTAAAATTCAAATTTGTTAATAGTTTAAATGCTCCAACAAGCTTTTAAAGAATTAAGATAATCAATTGGTTGATATCAGTAAATAATTAATTGAATCACAAAGCTTATAATAAACAAACCGTTAAATATTACGAAGGTACATTGGCACTTTAAATTTAAATTTTGATTGTTCAAAACCAGATTGTCGAGTAATTACTAGTAATTATAATAATTTAGTAATTAAATAGTAGCTAGTATAATTAATAGAAGAGATAAAGTTATCTTGTAGAAACCTGCGAGTAAACTAAATCATCGGTTTTTTTTAAACAATGTTTTGCAGAGTAGACAACCTAACATAAGTGATTAACGATTTATTGTATTTTAAGATTGGATTTTAAGGAGCAAAGAAGTTTGAAATAAAAAATTGAAAAAGAAGAATTGAAGAAAAGAAGAAATGTATTTTTTTAAATAGCCCCGGAAATACTACTGATAAAAAGTAAATTAAACATTTGGATTTAGCACGTTCAATCTCATGAAAAAACCTCCCTAAGGAGATGACTTTTTTACATCCAAAACGCGAATACACTGAAATTTACAAAGGACTACACGAATGCAGTCAAATTTCTCAGAGAAGAAAACATTTAATCCTATTGGAACGCTTTACTCTGAATTCAAAAACGCCGTACGAATTTTTTGATTGCCCACTGGGGTTACCTGATTTTTCTTTCACACCAAGCATCAAGAATTAAAAAAAAAGTCTTTGTACGAAGACTATGCGTTCTTGAAGAAGAAAGTGTATACATAATTACAGTTTTGTTAAAGCAAATAAACTGTAATGGGTGAAAGATATTTTAAAGACAAATCCATACCTCAATCTCACGTGAAGAACACAAACAATATCATTGCACAAACGATTTTTTTATTTTATAATGAAAAAATGCAATATATGTAAAAATAGACTTTAGTGAGCAAAAAACTGTGCTTCGTAGTGTCACTTACTATTTCCTCTTAAGTCTGAGAAGAAGCATCTGACATCTGACCTGAAGTTGAATATATTATTTCCTTTAATATTCTTTTCTTCTATAATGTTAAATTTGTTTATATACTTCTTCAGTTTCAAATTACTAATAGTTAGGCAGATTTTTTTATCCTATATTTTACATCTGAAATTTGCAAAAGCTGATTTCTGGTGAATTTTTTTTATAAATTCAGATGGAAACCCTTAAAAACCAATGTGTGAAAACTAGTTTAGAAATTGTAAAACAAAATCTGTACCTGCTTTTAACAGAAGCCTGACAAGCTCCACATCTCCCTTTAAGATAGCAAGATCAAGGGCTGTAGGCTTAGTCCCGGCAAAAGAATCCCAAGTAGGGTTTACCATCGCACCTTGTGACAGAAGTAGCTGAACAGTATCAGCGTTGCCCCCAAGTATGGCATAGTGAAGCACTGATCTGTAATCATTGCGCTCATCAGCTCGAGCGTTTACATTTGCTCCAGCATGGATAAGAGTAAGTACAGTATTTAAGCCCTGTAAAAATCAAATTAGAATTTCTCACGCAAATCGTAAATCTTCAAGACCGCAGAAACGGCCTTTGGGCTGGAGAAATGCAGCGGTCTTCCAAGCCGAAACTCGTGCGAATTTCGCGCCAAGTTTTTTTTTCTAGCGTACCACTAATTTCGAGCATTTTTACGCTGACTTATTCAAAATTGAGGGACTATTTCAACAAAATTTGGATAATTTCAATACAGGGCTCGTGAAGTTACTCATACGATCTCACTTAACATGCTACTTAATATCTTAGGCAACCAAGGTTTATTCTGTAATCGACCTTGTGCAAAAAAATTTAAGTACTTATCGACGAAACGCTGGGGAAAAGTCAGCTTATTGTTCGCCAGCGTACGCTTGTAAAACCCTGATAAAAGACGCTATGTCTGTCCAGCCCTTAAAATTTTGAGTTAGTTTATAGGGATATATAGAGCTGCCAGCTGAGATAATTGGACACAAAGCTAGTTATGACGCTCTTATGACTATTATTTATCTGTCCAGCTGTCTTATAGTAACTTTGAAAGAAACAGATATATCTATAAAAAAAAAGGTCGGTTTAACTATGAGAACTGTGAGTTGGATACTATTTTTGAGACAGGGACAGTCTTAAAACTTTTTTGCTATACATGAAATGAAAAATATTAATATAAAACTATGCATAAATAAAATTAAGATAAAACTAGAAACAAACA
>JAQQPU010001297.1:51429-69067 GCA_029168905.1 Artemia sp. Kazakhstan ARC1039 | reverse complement strand
TGGGGGGGGGGGGGGTTAAAACCAGCAACCCTCTAATGATACAAACTTGTATATGAATATAAACTTATAAATAAAGAGTTAAATTATAAATAAAAATTGTGAATAATGCAAACTTTTTTTTCATGTTTTTCCTTTCTTGGTGTTGTATAAAAAGTACATATTCACAAAATGTAACTTTTCATTTGGAATCGGCTTCCAGATACGCCGAAGCCTAGTATAAAGATCAATTTGATTCTTTTAGCAGGACTTAAAAAGGCTTTCATGATTAATGACATTTTATTCCTATTTTTTTTTCTCCTAACTGTATGTTTTTCTTGAGCTTTTTTGCGTTTTCCTTTTTAATGCATCCGCTTTTCTCCCCTTCTTGTGCAACATTTTCTTTTGTTTTATGTGTATGTTTGTGATTCCTCTAACTGATTTTAACCCTAATCCAGTTCTTCAAACTGAATCCGAATATACACCAGATTTGATTCCAATAAAAATAAATTAAAATAGAACGAAATACAAACAAAAAATGCCCGCAAAAAGCCAAACTCTCAAAATAAGCTAAAAACTGGGCACAACTTATAATGCCTTACAAATATTTTGTGTTTCTTATTGAAAAAGACAAAACTTTTAGTTTCCAAAAACTTTTGATGGTGATCTGAAAAGTTTATCATATTTATTGATATTTGTTATATTTATTAATATTATTTAAATATTTTTATTTATGATATTCAGGAACGATATTGATAAAGCCACATTTTTTTAATGAAAAATGGTATTTCGGAGATTCTGTTAGATAGATTCTGTTAGAAAAAATAAGATTAAGTGAATTATAAATAGTCTCTTATCTAATTTATGAAATATTTTTTTTATTAGTCAATGATAAATGCATTAAACGGTTCACCTAACAAAAGGCACTTGGACTTCAGCAACTATTAACCGACCGATGCTCATTATAGCCTAATCGCTTAAATTTACACAGAAATATTTTACTGAAAAATTAATTTTATTCACAACTTCTTGTTCTAAAAATTATGCCTGTAAAATAACTGTTTTTATTGTCCCGCTTTTTTTGTAAAATATTAAAACACTGGTTAAAAAGATTTTATATATTTTTTAATCTAACTGTCCTAAAGTTTTATTACAAACTTATAAAAACTAAATTGAATGCTTTTCTATTTGCATCCAATGTTTTGCGACTGCCTAATACCGACCAAATTAGCTATTTAATACATGTCTCGACTATTCACTGCGCTGGTTTTTGGTATTGTTATCAGGCACCGAAACGTTGATTCGACGCCTTTTCTGCTGTTAATTGCTCGGGAGGATCTTAATCCCGTTTTTGGCTTGTGTTATATGAAATTTCCCCCGTTTTCTTTATCTGGGCTTTTTTTCGATTTTAAAACGGGATAAGGAGAGGGGGAGTAAAGAAAAACCTATTTTAGTGCAATTTTAGATAATCTTCTCCCTTTTTGATAGACTTCTTGTTGCTTTTTCTAGTCTAGGTAGCATGAATTCCTTAGCAACATCCCCTCTTTTTTAATTTCTATGAGTACCTCTTACCTTTGGGTTTCTACAGGCCTTCATCAAAGGAGTTAAGCCACCTCTGTCACGTGAATCAGGGTTTGCTCCGTAAGCGATTAGTAGCTCCAAAAAGTCAGTATTCTGAGGATGAATCAGGTTGATGTCACAACCGAGGAAGTATCTAGTGAATAAATTAGGGTTTAAATTCCGAACTGCAGCAAAATGTTTGGATTGAGAACTAATAGTCTAAAGTATTTTAATAAATTAGATTTTAGGTAAATTTCCAAACAAAGCGTCCTTGTCATATTGATCCTCCCTCAAGATTTTGATCTAGATCCCCCTTTGAATTTAAGTAGCTATTTGTTACTTTAATAAACAAATAAGAAAAAATATCTATCATTTCCATAGACATCTTTCATTTCCATAGACATTCATTAGTAGTTGCGAAACTTCATATATGAGAGATCGCTTACCAAGAAAGAACTAGATGATATCTTACCTATTGACATTACTGATGAAGTTCAGAATCATTTTGTTTAGAAAACAAAAAAGGTAATTCAAGCAATTTTTTTGTTAAGGATATGAACCAGAGGTGGTTTTAGGGAAGAGGGAGGGGGCACTTGCAAAGGCCGCAGAAATTTTAGGGGCGCAAAACTTCAAATAAATAATCCAACGGTTTTAATCGTTTTGTGATTTTGAAATTTTATTTTTAGAGGTGCGCAATTGGCAGTAGGAATGAGCAAATTTTACCAAAAAATTTCCATAATACAGAAGAATTATCTCAAGGTGGCACGAATGTTGATACATTTTTTTAATAAATAAAAATTGTGTTAAAATTTGACCTGGAAAATTTTGGGAGAAAGGGGGGAAGCTGCACCAATCAAGATTTTGCCCCGGGTGCAAGAGAGGCCAGAACTACCACTGTGGTAAACCCAAACATGCAGACGCTTTCTAATGATTACGTTATCTACATTCGTACAGATTCTTCTCAGAGTAATATCCCAAAAACTTATTTTTTTGGGGTGACTTCTTCTTCTGTTTTAAATCTTGGAGATGTTTGGTACTTTAATTTTCTACTACAATATAAAAATCTGTGGTATAAAGACAAAGCAAACAATGATTTTATTCTCACCTCGTATTGGGATTGGCTCCGTGTTCCAAAAGAATTCTTGCAACATCCCAATGTTCACCTTTAATTGCAAGTCGCAAAGGCTCCTCTACGTGTGGGTAAAATTCACGTCCTTCATGTGTTTCAAGGAAGTTTACCTAAAAAAAAGTTTGAAAGAATTTGTAAACGGAACACCAATAATCACGATGTCTAGCTTTATATAATTGGTAAGTGTCCGTAACACCCAACCTATCACTGCTGACCACTACAGTGGAAAAAAAATTTTTGATGCTATATAACAGCTAGTGGTTTCTCCGGAGGTTTTTTTTTACGATAATAGTCAGTTGGTTTTCGGATAATGACAAGAGACCGTACATTTCTTATGTCTAGAGCCTGAAGGCCAGTGAGTATATATCATTGTAGAACTTGCAAACAGAAAGTTGGTTTCATTAAAACCTGACGAGGCTTATTCGTTGTTTGGTAAGCATCCCCTTCTTTGTCTCAACGACTGGGGGACTTTTAGAAAAGTTTTTCGGAAGGGGACAAGGGGAAACATAATTTTTTTGTTTGGGGGAAGTGGGTAAAATATTTTTTTCTTCACAAAAGAGTACACCTTTTTTTTTGCTTATCGTCCGAACAACCCATTGACTAATTAACTATTAACAAAAAACCGTCCTCTTAACAAGGAATTATATTCATCAACTTTTAAAAGGTCCATGAACTTTTGAAAGCATTCTTATACCCGAGAAGAGCGCAGGTAATAGAATCGGAAATTAAAATTAAAGCTAGGGAAATTGATATTACTTCAAGTTGGAAATCATCACTACAGTGCTTTGATGCTCATGTTGTAGGTTCACCTTCCCTTGATAACCATGCTGAGTAGCAATATTTTTGTATGTGTAACTATGTTTTAAAAATCTGTCTCATGTAAAAAAAAAATCTTCTATACCAAGAACATCAAAAATATAGAGGAAGGAGATTTCTTATCAAGGATGCAGAGGATAAGATTGGTAACAGTCTAGTGTATTTTCTCTCAATTCTAAGTGGTATAATAAATTTTTATTTCATTGTATGCAGAACAATTAGATTCACTAGTTTTTCAGGGACGCTTCCAGTTTAGTTGAGTCAAGGCCACCCCCCTCCATCAAAGAATTACACTAATTTTGTTTTCCATTATTTTTTGTACGAATTTCTCATCAAAACTTGGTTAATAAGGTTAATTTGAAAAAAAAGAAACAGCAAATTTCAGTAGGCTTTGTGGCTAAGCTATGATCTTATTCACGATTTAGGAAAGAAAGGGGGCTCAATTAAACTATAAGCATCCCTGAAAATTTGATAAATTCGAATTTTCTTAATATATTGCAGTATGAGTTTTGCTATTACAGTGTTTAGGTCCAAAGAGGACAAAATCTAGACTGTTACCAAAGATATTTTAGCCAGTCTACGTTAAAACTAATTTTTTAGTGTAATATCCATAATTGTGTTTGCATAAATATTCTACCAGTCATTTGAGCCGTAGACGTACTATAGGTTCACGTGTAAAAAAATCGGGCACACATTGTGAAATTAAGAAACATACTTACAGTGCTTTGATGCTCAAGTAGTATGTTCACTATGTCTTGATACCCGTGCTCAGCAGCAAGATGCAAGGGAGCATATCCACAATCATCACGAGCATTGACATCACATCCTCGAACTAAAAGGAGGTGGACTGCTTCTGAATACTGCTGCCAAACAGCATAGTGGAGAGGGCGAAGACCCTGAAAGATGTAAAAGAGTCAAATTTAAAGGTACGGTTCCAAGTAGACCCCGAAGCCACGCCGAAAAGTCGGCGGTGCGCGGCCGAAAAAAAAACGGTGGCGCGCCGCCGAGCTTGCAACAGCGCGTTGACGCCGCCGCTGATTCTATCGGCGACGGCGTCACTAATGCGCCACCGTTTTTTTTCTCTCTCTTTTTTGGTTATCGATATCAACCTCCGGGCTTCAACCATCATCCCGGCTAATCTGTTTCTTAAAAAAAATACTGTCATCTTGGGCTCGCCATGTATATCGGTTCGTAGGAAGGAGAAGAAGAAATTTTTCTTGAAACAAAAATTCTACCTTCCACTTTAATATTCTGTTCATTTTTCTTTCTGAATTTTCGGCTGAAAAGAGGTAGGTAAAAGAGCATTAGGCAATTCAGGATGTTATCATAGGCAGCGCAATCTGCCTAAGTAAAGAACAATGTTGGCACAATGTATTATTTATTTATTTATTTGTTTTTTTTTACATACCAGGGCAATTCGTATCGAAGGAGTTGTCGTAGAAACTTCGAAAAGGGCTCATTCGATTGGAAATTGGAATAGCTAGTGCCCTTTTTAATAGTCGAAAGTGATTGGAAGGCAGCTAACACCCCTTCCACGCCCACCATTTCCTCAAACACATCCAATCAAAATTTTAAGATAGCCATTTTGTTCAGAGTAACTGATTTCCAGAGAGAAAATATGTTTTTTGAGGAGGTTACTCCCTCACAACCCTTAGGGCAAGGGTTTTGTAGTTAAGCCCTGGGGGTATATAAGAACGATGTTGGCACAATGTATTATTTATTATTTTTTCCTTTAGACCAGGGCACTTCATATCGAAGAAGTTGTCGTAGAAACTTCGAAAAGGGCTCATTCAATTAGAGATTGGAGTGGCTTGTGTCCTTTTTAATAGTCGAAAATGATTGGAAGGCAACTAACACCCCTTCCACGCCCACCATTTCCCGAAACACATCCAATCAAAATTTTGAGATAGCCATTTTGTTTAACGTAGTTGAAAGTTCTGGAAATTAGGTCTTAGAGGATGACAACCACCCTCACGGCCCTTAGGTTAAGGGTTGTAATTTATGCCTTGGGGTGTATATATGGTGTTTATAGAAAGCGTTGTCGTAGAAACTCAAAAAGGGATCATTCGATTGGAAATCGAAAAGCCTAGTGTCCTTTTTAATAATCGAAAGTGATTGGAAGGCTTGACATTTTTATAGTAGAGATCGATGTGGGTATAATGTATCATTTTTGTTGTTGTTGTTGTTGTTTAGACCAGAGCACTTCGTATCGAAGGAGTTGTCGTAAGAACTTGGAAAAGGGCTCATTCGATTGAAAATAGAAAGGGCTGATGTCCTTTTTAATAGTCGAAAGTGATTGGAGGGAAACTAATCCCCCTCCCACGCCCACCCTCCCATTTGCCTTTATGTTTAAAAAGTGAATGTTGCCTTAAGATTAAATCAAAATGCACTGTGTTAATGCTAATTCTCAATAAGGCATCTCAGCAGTATCCCAAGAACGACTGAGGGTATTATGTTCAAACTTTCGGGGCTTCCTCTGCTCTTAAAATTTGACCACATCAAAATAGCGTAAGTGTATCCAAGCTATCAAACAAAGCAAACAAATTTTTTTGCGAATGTTATCAAGTTTTTCATTTCTGGTCAACTAGAGGAGGTATGAAACTAAATTAAACACTACTATTTGTGTCCAGATTTTAAAAGGGTCTTTGTTGTTAAATTTTGCTGAAAATTTTTTTCCAGCATACAAATAGCAGGCCAAAATTCTTAAAAAACGAAAAGATTTAAAGTATTATTTTCTTTTCCCTGAAAATACAATGTCAATATAAAACGAACAGAAATTAATTAAACAAAACTGTTTCCACAAAATAATTTTTTCAAAGAAAAGTAAAGAACTCCATTAAACAAAAAATGAGCAAAATTAAAACCAAATAATCTACCAAGCGTGAAACTACCACAAATCAGCATCGATAAATAAATGAAACCCAAAATAAATAGCCGAGTCAAACTCAAAACAAGGAGAAATTAACAGAAGTTGGGCTCAAAACCCCTATGCCTTCCCAAGGCCAGAACATAATTTGCACTTTACTAAAAAAAAAATTACAAATGAATATGCATTGTCAGTTTAATATACATATACTGATATTTAGTAATAAAAATGTTAATATTATTTGATTTATTAAAGTTATAAAAGTAAAAACATTTATATTTTTTTCAGTAAAGTGCAAGTTTTGTTCTGGCCTTGGGAAGGCATAGGGGTTTTGAGCCCAACTTATGTTAATTTCTGTTCGTTTTGAATTTGACTCAGTTATTTATTGTAATTTCTGTTCGTTTTGGGTTTCATTTATTTATCGATGCTGATTTGTGGCAGTTTCCCGCTTGGTAAATTATCTAGAGCTTGTACAAAAATATATCTATAGAAATGAATTACATTTTTTTTGCACAGTTAGCAGAGCACACTGAAGTTGAAGTAGCCTTAAACTTTGACTTGAAACGTTATAACTTGACCACTTCTTTCAGAAAAGAATTTGGGAGGGTTATTCCGTGTTGTAAAGAAAAGAGGGTAAAGGTGCAGTTTAGTTCCTCCTGTAGTATAGGAGCCCTGTGGTAAAGGTGCAGGGTTCATCTCCATTATAAAAACAACTTATTTCAGCAGATACAAAGAAGAAGCCCATTTGCGGCATTCTTTGGGACCCCAAGGTCCAATGCTAGTATCAGATCCCGCGAGTGGCAGTTTACGCTCGTCAAGTTCTGGCTGTACCGGCCACAAGTGCCCCAGCTAAACGGCTTTTTAGCACGACAGGACTGATAGTGACTGCAAAAAGATCAATGGCTCCAGGCAGAGTGAACAAACTCACTTTTGTTACATCAATTGTAACTGAAGTGATGTAACCGCTGATTTAAAATTGTTGGTGTTGTTAAGCCATGGTATCTGACTTGTATACAGTGTTTTTTCGTTGTTGTTAATTGTTTTTGTTTTTTTTTCACTTCCTTTTCGTATGTATTTGATGAACAGGAGATGTTTGAACTTCAAACTTTGAAAGTTATACACACATTAGCCCAAATCATTAACAAGAAGAAAATGACTAAACACGGGATTTTATAGGAACAAAGGTTTCCATGGGTCTAGTGGCTAAAAATGAGAATTTTACTTGGTCTGATCGACGGTGAACATAAACACTTTCCGGACGGCCCAACAAATTCCTGTTTTGTCATATTGTTCATGTATGTTTTTAGCCAACCATTTAAAAATCCTTACTAAAATCGAGGTTGAACATGCTTGGTGAAGTGGAATTTTTATTATTATTTTTAATCAGAAAAATCGGCGCGCCGTGGCGCGCCGTCAAAAAAATTTCCGCCGCCGATACTAAACCACACATTCGCCGCCGTCATGTCGCCGTGGCGCGGCTTCGGGGACTAATTCCAAGTGCGTTTCTATACAGAATAAAGACTGAAATGTATACTATTCGGTCTTGGTATGGCAATTTAGGAATAACAGCCTTTCAAAGAGATGACCACTCTTTGAAAATCTTCTGACCACTCAGAAGATTCAATAATTTGGTTTGAATATTTAAATTCAACTTTAATGTTCTATCTTTATGCTTCACTTGAATTTAAAAATATATCTTCTTGTCATTATTTTTGCAGTCCACACAACTTTGGTTGCATTTAGAAAATCTGCTCATTACTTCCTCTGATATGAAGCTCAGACCCAATGTTAAATCCATTGCATATGGACGTAAACCTTGACCTAGATGGCAGGTCAATTGATCAGTTCGGATTTTTAAAACACAGAAATTTTAAAGAAACATATTCTAGATTGCGTGATTTATTTCGCATTCCTTTGCCTATTCTTTAAATCTATTTTTAATTTTCTTACCTTTGACATTTTTTCGGCTTTTTAAAATTTTTCCATCACTAGTAACTAAGTGATGGTTGCTAAGAAAAAACGCCCCAGGAGTTCCAAAAACAAGCAAATATACGCCCCACTCGGTATGGAAAACATTAGTCAAACAGTTCGTGGTAACGAACTTGTAAGGAGCGACCCGGCTCAATAGTAACCAAAACTCTAAAAACCGTAATTTTGATACCAATAGATACTTCAATAGAATCAGATTTTTATGCTGATTTCAAATATATAAGTTTCATTAAGTTTAGTCTTACCCATCAAAAGTCACACGCCTGAGAAAATTTGCCTTATTTTCTAAAAAATGGGGAAACAACCCCTAAAAGTCATAGAACTTTAATGAAAATCACACCATCAGATTCAGCATATTAGAGAACCCTACTATAGAAGTTTCAAGCTGCTATCTACAAAAATGTGGAATTTTGTATTTTTTGCCAGAAGAAAGATCACGGATGCGAGTTTATTTGTTTTGTTTTTTTCCCAGGGGGGATCGTATCAATCCAGTAGTCCTAGAATATCATGATAGGGCTCATCTGAACAGAAATTAAAAGTTGTAGTGCCCTTTTTAAGTGACCAAAAAAATTGGAGGGCAACTGGCCCCCTCCCACGCTCATTTTTTTCCCGAATTCCCCCAATCAAAATTTTAAGATAGCCATTTTGTTCAGCATTGTCCAAAATCTAATAAATATATCTTTGAGGATGACTTAATCCCCAACAGTTCCCGGGGGAAGGGCTGCAAGTTATGAACTTTGCCCATTGTTTACATATAGTATTGGTAAATGGGAAGTATACAGACGTTTCAGGAGGTATTTTTTCTGGTGGGGGGGGGGCTCGGGGAAGGATCTATCCATAAAGTATGTTTCCGGGGGGAAGGGACATTTTTATGAAGGAGGCGCCGGATTTCCCAGCATTATTTAAAAAACGATCAGAAATTAAATAAAAAAAAACAAGTTTTTTCAACTGAAAGTAAGGAGCAACATTAAAACTTAAAACAAACAGAAATTATTACGTATATGAAGGGGTTCACCCCCTAGTCAATACCTCGCCCTTTACGCTAAAGTTTTTTTAGTACTTTCAAAAGAGCTATCTATTCTAATTAACCTAGGGGACGAACCTTCATATACGTAATAATTTCTGTTTGTTTTAAGTTTTAATGTTGCTCCTTATTTTCAGTTGAAAAAACTTGTTTTTTTATTTAATTTCTGATCATTTTCTGAATAATGCTGGGAAATCCGGCGCCCCCTTCATAAAAATGTCCCTTCCCCCCGGAAACATCCTTCATGGATAGATCTTTCCCCGAGCCCCCCCCCACCAGAAAAAAAATACCTCCTGAAACGTCTGTATACTTCCCATTTACCAATACTATATGTAAACATATAGAACTCCCTAATATACGTAATAAAAACATACAAATATAGAAGTTAGTTACGTAAGTTAATTCGTAAGTTACGTCATAACAAAATTTTGAGAAAGCCATTTAGCCAAAATAATAAAATTAATATGCAAATTTCATTCTAATTATTCGTGTACGGTGAGCCAAAATCAAAGCTGCATTAATTCAAAAACGTCCAAAAATTAAATTAAAAAAATAAATTTTTTTTAACTGAAAGTAAGGAGCGACATTAAAACTTAAAACGAACAGAAATTATTCCGTAGATGAAAGGGGCTGTTCCCTCCTCAACGCCTCTCTCTTTACGCTAAAGTTTGACTCTGTCACACAACTTTATTTTTTAAAACAATAAAAAACTTTAGCGTAAAGAGCGAGGCGTTGAGGAGGGGATAGCCCCTTTCATATACGGAATAATTTCTGTTCGTTCTAAGTTGTAATGTCACTCCTTACTTTCAGTTAAAAAAACTTGTTTTTTTATTTTATAAGGAGAAGGAACACTGGCGATGATTTCCCATAAGCTCAATCTTATACAGTAAATCAGCGCCATTTGCATCGTAGCGATGTTGAAAGCCGGATGCTTATCATGAAGTTCATAAACCAGAAGTACTGTGCAACTAGGAGAAGCAAAACAAAATTGTATAAAGCTTTTGACACTCAATAGATGGCAAGCGCGATCAAATTTATGAAATACTAGATGACCCCTTTAAAGATTCTAAAAACTGATGTATATCTCAGTCTGTTAGTTCTATTAAATGGTGGAATGTCTTTGGTTATATGGTTGAATACAGTTTTTTTTTTTTATTTGAACTTTCCTTATACTAAATACTCCTCTTTCTTCTAAACCCTCTTCTCTTTTGGATTTTTGAACTGAGGCATATTTTGATATGACTGTACCTACTGTTAATTCAAAATAAACGAATGTAAAGCTAATTTTTTATTTGAAGATGGTAAGTTCTCCCCTCTCCATAAATAATCGGGCTTAGGAATAAAATCCCTAGCTCTGTTGCAGGGAATTTTTAAAATTGCAAGGCCGTATTTATGAACCGGTTTCAGTGATTCCCGAACTACACAAATTCGAGCATTTTGACCCCTGTAGGGTAGGACACAAAATCAATCTCCCTCACATCCATGAAAAGATAAAAAATACTTATAACTTACAGAGTTTTGAATATTCTAAACAGATAAGGCTGTTTTCTGACAAAAACACACACACACACACGCACACACACTTGTATTCGAGCTTGACTCCTCAGGAAAACTGCATTTTACTAATCCAGTATTTGGACCCTTGGAAAGTTTCACCACCTACTTTTCCTGTGTAACTATCCAAAGCATGGCACTGGCTTATTATAAGGAGAATTATTGAAACAGTTCGTATAACTGTCCACGGTAGAAAACCTGAAAAGGAAAGACGGAAGAATGTTTAGGCTAAATGCTGTATCCTTTGAATATGATCAGTAATGTAATATAGTCGGAAATAAAAAACAAGTACTTTATTTTCGACTAGAGGTATTGTTTTTCTTTAAGTATTAAAATTTCACTGATAATTAGACTAGTATTGAATTCTAAATGCAATAAATGAGGAAGTAAATTTGAGAATTAGGACCACAAATACGTCTTACCTTAGTCTGAATGCAAGATTATGTTTAAGAATTGGGAAGCTTGAAGCAAAAATAAAAATGGTGCTGTCAAGTATAAATAAAAGTTTTATTCTGTATCTACCAGAATGGTATTGCTAAATTTGTCATTTCAGGAGCCAAAGCCTAAAAGCTGCCATAAGGGCGTACCCAATGGGATCCATCTCAGGAGTCAGCTTAAAATCTGCCATATGGACGTATCTAAGGGTATTCATTCTGGGATGCTTACGGTTAAACAAATCCCCAAGTAAAATCTGAATTTCAAACGTCAGTGGAGGTGGAAAAAAGCCTGGTCTGGCTGCAAGATCAAGATCCAAGGGATCTACTGGCTTAGAAACCCCTTAACCTCCCGTAAAAAAGAAATCTGAGCTGACAGAACTAGTCCGCAAAGTCACCGGCTAATATCACCGATAATAATTCATGTCTTTACACCCTCCCCTTAATTAAAGCTCAAATTACGCATATATTGTGGATTACCTGTGTTACGGGGTCATTTGGCCTGGCTCCACCTGCTATGAGGATTCTCAAGTCATCCAATGGTGCATACTTGGCGATTGAGTCTGCAAGTTCTCTCTGTGGTGATTGCTCAGTTCTTCGTTCAACGTCCGTCATTAATCTTGAAGCAATATAATCGTAAATGATCGTAATATAAACTTAAGGTTTTCACAATCTCTTTATGGCTAATCAGCCTATATCCCATAACATAGAGAAAACAGAATTTTAGGAATTTAGTTTTTGAATCCTATCCATGAACAAAAATAAGAAAGAGTTGTGGGCAGAAGAAGAAAAGAAAATTAAGAAAAGAGAACTAAAACAAGAAAGTCACAAATAAGTCTTGATGAACCACATAGTCTCATCAATCTCTAACATTGGGAAAACGGAATTTGAAAATTAATTTTTTTGCACCCTATCCATACCCAAAAGCAACGAAAGAAATAAGAAAAGTACGGGGAGAGAAAAAAAGGTAAGAAATTAGAGGAGAAAGAACCTCAACTATAATTACAGTAAACCTTTAAGCTTCGCAGCAAATAAGAAAAAGAACGAAAAAAATGAGGTAACCAATGTGGCGTGTCACATAGAAAATTTTGAACGCATTTTTT
The DNA here is from genome assembly GCA_029168905.1 of Artemia sp. Kazakhstan ARC1039. NCBI lineage: Eukaryota > Metazoa > Arthropoda > Branchiopoda > Anostraca > Artemiidae > Artemia > Artemia sp. Kazakhstan ARC1039. Next base: position 56,616 of record JAQQPU010001297.1, on the reverse strand, counting down.
TTTTATTTTTGTTCACCAGATTCGTAGACAAGAATATAGTTTTTTTTTTGCCCGATACATTCGTAGGCTAGAGTTTTGAATTATTTTTTTTTTGCTTGACACTCACAACCAGGCGGGTGAAAACTGCATGTAAGCCAGAATTAGGGTAGCCTTACACCCAATTGAATAATAGAACCGAAACATGAAAGGAATGTACATTAAGGAAAAAGCGATGATAATCATTTTGGTACAAGAATTGCAAAATAATGGCTTTTTGTTTGCTAAGGTTAAAGCGACATGACTCCAAAAAAAAGAACACACGTGTGACGAACACACGAGTCCAAATAGTACATCGAAAATATGCACGTTATATCTATTTTAATTTTCAATAAAACTTTTTTTTTTCGTTTGACAGATGAGCATAAACGTGATTTTGTCGCTGTCGACATGTGTCACCCAAGGTAAACTCACTTGTCACCTCTATCACATGTACCATAGGTTTGCCATCACGGTACTATTACTGCTAGTACTTAAGAAATCCACTTGATTCTAATGAGTTGGTTAATTGTGAAATAGAAACTGATGTATTGACGTAGAGAAAAAAGAAGGTGAACGTCAGCCGTCATTTGTCGTAACCTCATGCTAAGAGACAACCACTGCTTTACAGAGTTGCATTGATAAAATAAACAAGTAACGCCTTATTTTGAATATGTGTTATTGTCGAGAATGCTCTTTGAGATAGTACGAACGTTTCGTTTTTGCAATTATATATCTTCGCCATTTCTTAGACAAAAAATTCAATATGGTATGGTCACCGAGAATACGCATTCCAAATATTATTTAGGTATAAGACAAATCAGTTCATTTGTCCTTGTAAGGTAAGGCCCATCAACGAGCATAGTCAGTATTTTACAGAGAGCGCGTTCGGACCCTAATCTACAGTAGTTGGCTGTAGTTTAATCGACTACAGTCAAGTTCTAGCAAGGTCCAAACGTCGAAAGTCTACTTCTTTGTCAGTAAGGCTATTGCCAGATTCTCAGTCAAACCTTTCAGAGGAACTTAAATGGAATCCTTTCTAAATACCCCTAAGAACGCCTATATCAAATATTTTGAATTCCATTAGTGAAATCCACAATATCCTTAACTGTCTGTGCACTGACCCTACTCATTGACAGAAGTTTAAAAAAGTCAACTAGGGTTCGGGGGTGAAGCATCCAGAGTAGCTTGAAGTATGGCGGGTAAAACGCTTGAAGTTGACTGTAATTAAACTATAGTTAACTTTTAGTACATTATCCAAACGTAGAAAGGGGTTCAAAATTTATTTCTGACTTGAACGATCAATAGTAAGTTAACATTTAAGCAAGGATTAAAAAAAAGTCCAAAGTGGTTTCATCTCAAAAAAGAGTTATATAATATAAATTCATAATTCGGACCTATATAACCTTACTAAAAAAAACTTTCTGAGCTTCTGTATCGATATGTTCCTATAGTAATTAGATAGGATAGGTCTTTTCATAATATAAAAAGTTGAGAATCAAAAAAAGGTAAAAATCAACTTTGTAGTAAAGGGTGCAAAGCAGCAGAAGCTGAAATTTTCGGAAAATTCTACATCCAGATATGATATCCAGGTATACCATTTTCTTCGGTTACTAAAGAGGTTAGTAACTTTTTTAGTTCTCCAGCAAGCCATGTGTTTTCAGTTCCTATTGTATATTAAATTGTTGTCAAATGACACTAAACTATTTGCGTTCATTTGTCCTTTGGTAATTTGTTCATTTATTTCCGCAAATCCAAAGTAAGTCCAAGGGTTGTCGGTATTTATTGTTTAAATGTTTGATTCTGAAATTTTGAATGAGAAAATTATTATATAAATAAATTAAGGCTTTTAGATCGTGTTCCATTAAAAATATTGGATTGCATCCCCTTGGAAACCTGAGACTTTCAGTCATAATTTGGGAATTTAAAAAGTATAGCAAGAGTCAACTTTGTAGTAAAAAGCGGAAAATAACTCAAACTTACATTTTTGAGCTTTTTTCTATCTGGAAATTTCGATTTAAAACTTGAGCTCATACTTGGGCGTGACAATCATCGGAAAATGGAGTTGGGAAAGAAAAAATCTAGTTTTGAACTCTCTTTGTTTTCCCAGCGTGTTTCACCTCCTTCAATCTTTTCCTTTGTTTTTCAATAACGTCGAACTATTGTAGTTTTATTTAGCCCTTCGGCGCTGTTTGTTTCACGTGACGTCTTCCTTCAAAACACGGGGGTTTTGTATGTAAACATTATTTATAAATTTACCAAGGCTATTGGACCCTATCCAACTAGATCCTGGAAAGCAACAAACCACATGGTCATTTTCCAGCCAACTTTTTCTCCGAATGTTTGGCAGAGACATTCACGTTCTTTGTCTATCTTTAGTTAACAGCCAATTTATGTTTTTTCGGCTTGGGCGTACCCTTGCCTAAAAACTAAAATCTATTAGGTTTATGTACGCCTGTCACGTATAGTGATTCAGAAGAAAATAAAATGTTTGACGCAGAGATATGATTAAGCTTCTTTTAGACTTCTTTTTTTAAAAATTTAAAAAGCAGGAGAAAAAATGACAGAATTGAAGCCAATAAAAAAAAATACGACTTCAAAACGTAACAAAAATGCATAGAAACAAATTTTGATACGTTTTCGATTTTTTTTGGGAAAATCATTTCAAAAAATATTGTCATCCTTAAACACCTAATTTCTGAAACTTTCAAGAAACGTTGAACAAAATGGGTATCTAAAAATTTTGATTGGATGGGTTTTGGGAAAAGTTGGGCGTGAGAGGGGCGTTAGTTTCCCTCAGTTAGTTGCTCCTGGTGTCACTGGAATAAAAAGATGTTGGAACAACTTACTTCTCCCTGACCTGGCTGTCGTTAGATTTTCGGAGCTATTTCCTATATTTATATGAATCTGTTGACCACCAGAGGGAGAACGCTGCCTCTTCTTTTGTCTGGGTACAGTATAATTTTTTGCAAGTTTTTCTTTACGTTAATATGAATTTATTGAGAAAAAAGATTAAAAAAGTCCTGGTTTCGGGAGTTCGAGTTCTGGTGTCACCGGTTATTTGACTTAGAATGGGGGTCAATGATGTGACTCTGTAACCAAAATTATTAGCATATTTTTAGAAAACATTTTTTGTTTAATTTTACCATTGAAATTTTCCTATTCCACAGTGCATGAACTTAATTCATCTTCCTCCGTTCAAGTTTTATAGGTGAATTTTGTCGCGAAATAGTAATTAATCACTTAGATCATAAGATGAATTGGTCCCTATGACTTGGTCGGTGGTGTAACCAGATGACAGTAAGTGAATCTAGACCTCTAACTCGTCAAAATTACAACTTAAAAAAACTGAACCTACGACACATATTAAATTCGTCGAGAGACCTCTGGCTTTCCTGATCTAGGAAAGCCAGGGGCCACCATGGCTTCCTAGCACAGGGGCCACCATGGTGGTTGGAGATGTAGACCCCCACAGTAGTACCAAAAATAAAATTTCTATTTAAAATTTTGAAACTCAGGTAAATATTTTAGGATTAGCTAGGATTTCGTATCCCTTTACTTTTCCTTAAATATGGCAGTACTTATATAACTTAAACCCCGTCATTAAGGAGTCCCGGGAACAGTATCTATAAAGGTGACTCAAGTGAAAAGCCTCTTCTAAATAGTTACTATCAAACAGCTCGTGATAACCAACTGTAAGTAAGGAGCGACCCTGCTCAATAGTAACCGAAACTGTAAAATACGGAGTTTTAATACCAATGAATACATAAAAAGAATTGGATTTTTATGCTGATTTTAAATATATAAGTTTTATTAAGTTTAGTCTAACCCATCAAAGGTTACAAGCCTGCGAAAATTTGCAGAATTTTCAAAAAAGAGGGTAACACCCCCTAAATGTCATAGACTCTTAATAAAAATTCCACCATCAGATTCAGCGTATCAGAGAACCCTGCTGTAGAGGTTTCAAGCTCTCACCTGCAAAAATGTGGAATTTTGTATTTTTTGCCAGAAGAAAGATCACGGATGCGTGTTTATTTAATTTTTTTCCTAGGGGTCATCGCATAGACCCAGTGATCCTAGAATACCGGGAGAGAGCTCATTCGAACGGAAATCAAAAGTTCTAGTGCCCTTTTTAAGTGACTAATAAAATTTGAGGGGAACTAGGCCCCCCCCAAGCCCCTTTTTTCTCAAAATCGTCCGATCAAATTTTTAGATGACCATTTTGTTCAGCATAGTTGAAAGGCCGAATAATTATGCCTTTGGAGATATTATGACCCCCTACAGTCCTTGGGGAAAGGTCTTTAAGAGACAAAATTTGCCCATTGTTTACGTATAGTATTTTTTTTAAAGCTTGCATATTGATAAGCATGCATATATTTTTTTGATATGCATGCATATATTTTTTTGATAAGCATGCATATATTTTCCGGGTGGATGGGGGGAATTTTCTGCTGGTGGGATTTTCCTCGGTGATAATTTTCCATGGGGAGGGAAGTTTCCAGGGGTTGAATTTTTCTGGGTAAATTTTTAAGGGTAATTGCCTGGGAAAAATTTTCCCAAGGATCGAATTGTCTAGAGAATAAATCTGTGGGGAGGAGGAAGTTTTCCGTGGAGGTGTTGCCAAATTTCCTTGCGTTATTTAAAAAACGACCAGAAACTAAATAAAAAAGCAAGTTTTTTCAAGTGAAAGTAAGGAGCAACATTAAAACTTAAAACTAACAGAAATTATTACATATATGAGGGGGATGCTACTCCTCAACACCTCGCTCTTTACGCTAAAGTTTGAATTCTGTCCCATTTCTTTAAAGCAACTCCTGAAACAATAAGCTCATTTAATTATAAAAATAAAAAAGTTTTTTTTAAGTACTAGAAAACTTAAGCGTAAAGAGCGAGTTGTTGAGGAGGGGCAACCCCCCTAATATACGTAATAATTTCTGTTCGTTTAAAGTTTTAATGTTGCTCCCTACTTTCACTTGAAAAAGCTTATTTTTTAAAATTTAATATGGTTTAATATCTGGGCATTTTTATATTGTGTCTATAATTAGCCGCTCTATTATGCTCAGGGTAAAAGGAACTTGTCCCTTTTGGTTTTATTAAAATTATTTAATAAAGAATAAAGGGTCAAGCAGCTCCATTCCTGAATAGAAAAGATATATATATATATATATATAT
>JAQQPU010001297.1:11164-25979 GCA_029168905.1 Artemia sp. Kazakhstan ARC1039 | reverse complement strand
GGTACAGGGGCCCCATAGAATTCAAATGAAGCAATCTACTCATATGATGTGTTTATGGAAATGGTGGGCGTGAGAGGGGGGTTAGTTGCCCTCCAATAACTTTCTACTATTAAAAAGGACACTAGCCCTTTCAATTTTCAATCGAATGAACCCTTTTTGAAGATTCTACGACAACTGTTTCTATAAAAACCTTATATGCCCCTGGGGCATAACTTACAACCCTTGTTCTGAGGGGTGTGGGGGGTTTGTCATTCTCAAAGACATGAGTTCCAGAGCTTTCAACTACGTTAAACAAAATGGCTATCTCAAAATTTTAATTTGATGTGTTTGGGGAAATGGTGGGCGTGAGAGGGTGTTAAGTTGCCTTCCAATCACTTTCGGCTATTAAAAAAGGCATAAACCCTTCCAATTTTTAATCGAATGAGCCCTTTTCGAAGTTTTTACGACAACGCTGTCTGTAAAAACCTTATATGCCCCAAGGGCATGACTTCCAACCCTTGTCCTGAAGGCTATGGGGGGGAGTGTCCTCCTCAAAGACATAATTTCCAGATCTTTCAACTACGTTAGGCTATCTCAAAATTTTGATTGGATGTGTTTGGGGAAATGATGGGTGTGGAAGGAGTGTTAGTTGCCTCCCAATCATTTTCGGCTATTAAAAAGGGCACAAGCCCTTTAAATTTCCAATCGAATGATCCCTTTTTGAAGTTTCTACGACAACTCCTTCGATACGAAGTGCCCTGGTCTAAAACCCACCAAAAATACATTGTTCCAACATCATTCTTTACTTAGACAGCTCTATTGCGCTGCCTATTATAGGTTTTCTGATGCAAGTATTCTTCAAATTTAGCTATTGAAAAAATTGATCAGAAGCCAAGACGTACTGAACGTTTCAGTTTTAGCACACACACTTACAAAAGAAAACATTAATTCAGAATGCTTTCCAAATATTGTTTTGCCTTATTTCGCCTATATCATTTTTTCTGCCGTAACTTTAAGCAGTGAATCTAATGAAAAAATTGGTTCGTATTTCAATTGAATTTTTGGGTTTGAAGTTCTAACACTTTGTTTGAAAACATTAATACAGAATGTTTTCCAAATATTGTTTTACCTTATTTCACCTATATAATTTTTTCTATAGTAACCTTAAGCAATGAATCTGATGAAAAATTGGGTTACGTATTTCATTTGAATTGTTGGGCTTGAAGTTCTAACACTATGCTTGAAATCGATGTTACGAAAACCAAGCCATTTTTTCAATTTCTTAAAATAAAAGACAAGTTTTTCTTTTACAAAATAAAATGGTCTCCGTCACATCTTTCTCCTTTCTCATTCATTCAGGGGCAAAGGGCAGTTAAGATCTAGACAGTCTGGGAAACTTCATTTTTATTCTCAATTTAAGGTCATGTCAACAACGGTTTCTTAAAACATACGTCATTTTGGAAACTGCTCTAATGTTGACTTAAGACAAAGCTCTCCTTAGCCATTGGCGGTAGGCTAAATGGGGCTTCGAAAATTGTCGATGTTATAGTTCCGAGGTATTTTATTATAGGATAGGTATTAAACCATATCGTCCACCTAGTAAAAGCTAGAACCGATCCCCAGGTCCCGTAAATGTCAGCTGAAAATATGCTTTATTATGCAACATTTTCATCTAGGGTCATGCAGTAGTTTACAATTTGAATAAATCGCATATTTCTGTTATAGTCATATTTTCTAGGCTGAATTATAAAAAAAAGTAAAATAAAACTATGGCTGACACACTAATCTTATATTCAGTCTTCACACAAAAATTATTTTTGGTAACCCATGCCCTAATTATGTGTTTAAAATATTTGAATTTTGACTTTTCGGCTTATGAATATGGCAAAGCCTGAAGTTTGGCAACGCGTCTCGTTGAAGATTTAATTTTAAAATTTCATTTTTTATTAAAACTTTATAAACTTTAGAAAACTATACAGTGTTCTTGTTACATAATCGATAAATTAAGATCGATTTATTGCCCCAAATATCTGAAGTATAGCAATTCAAAACATTTAAATTTAAGAACAGTTTCTTGAATTGTTTGAGGTACGCAACTGGCACGGATTAAAATATTTGTTGTTTCAATAGAGCATTTCTGCTTGGGAAATCTACGACAGTTAAATTGCGAGGTCTGTTGTAACATTTTGTAGATGAAGTAGTCCTCAATTATTGTGTAGTTAACTGTGACCACAAACAAAAGATAAATAAAAAAGGGGGTATATAATAAAAAGGTATATAAAGAGTATAGAGGGTCAGGGGCAGTTCTGGTCTCACTTGCGCCCGCGACAAAATCTTCATTAGCGCTCCCCTTTCTCCCAAAAAATTTTTAGGCCATATTTGAACGATATTTTTAATTATTAACAGATTATTTTTAATCTACTAATTAATTTATTTATTTTTAATTGATTATTTAAATTACCTAATTATTATTAATTATTTTAAGTTGATTATTTTAATTGTTATTTAATTATTTCAATTGTTATTATTTCATAATCAGTTTTAATTATTTCTTTAGTTTATTTTACTTATTAATCAATTTTTCATTAAATTTATTGTCATTTATTAACTGCGCCCTCAGCTTTATTTTAATAAAGAAACAATTTCAAAAACTACAAAATGGTTTTAATCGTTCGATTGTTTATTTGAAATTTTGTGCCCCTAAAATTTCTGCATCCCGGGCAAGTTCCCCCTCTGCCCCCTCTAAAACTGCCTCTGTATAGGGTATTTAAAGACACTTTGTCTGTGGCTGCAATTGAAAGCATGAAATTTATGTAAATCCTACACAAATTATGCAGACCGTGACGAACCAATTAATCGGTCTTTCCCAGATACGCACAACGGTTAACACTATTTAAATTATCCAAATCCAAGGAGGAGTACTTGGGAAAGATGAAGCCTGATCTGCCCATCATTGTCATTAAACTTCCGAAGAGAAAAGAAGGAGACTACTAGGTCTAAACTATTGACTAGTTAGTGACCTAAGTTGGCTACTTAATAAACTGAAATAATACATTTATGACATAAACCATACATACCTGATTCTTCCCGTTCTTTCTTTGAAAGCACCATTTAGCTTCATATGTTTGTATGAACAATAAAAACAGCCAAAAAAGAGGCATGTTTACGAGTATAAGGGCAAGAACGCTAGCCTAACCAAGCCTAACCTAGGTTACTAGATTAGCCTAACCTAACCTAGTTTTAGCCTATGAGAGGTCTCAAATCGGTAGAGCTAGATTTTCTAAATTAAATAAAAAAAACAAGTTATTTTTTAACTGAAAGTAAGGAGCGACATTAAAACTTAAAACGAACAGATATTGTTCCGTATATGAAAGGGGCTGTCCCCTCCTCAACGCCTCGCTCTTTACGGTAAAGTTTTTTATTGTTTTAAAAAATAAAGTTGTGAGACAGAGTCAAACTTTAGCGTAAAAAACGAGGCATTGAGGAGGGGACAGCCCCTTTCATATACGGAAAAATTTCTGTTCATCTTAAGTTTTAATGTCGCTCCTTACTTTCAGTTAAAAAAAAACTTTGTTTTTTTATTTAATTTCTAAATGTTTTTGAATTAAAGCAGCTTTGATCTTGGCTCACCGTACATGAATAATTAAAACAAAATTTGCATATCAATTTTACTTTTTTTTTGGCTAAATGGCTTTCTCGAAATTTTGATCTTAATTAGCTTACGTAGCGAAGTTCTATATTCGTAAATTTTTATTACGTACATTAGGGGATTCGCCCCCTTGACAATACCTCGCTCTTTACGCTAAAGTTCAAATTTTGTCCCAATTTTGTAAGAATGACCCCCTAATCACAAAGGCCGTTAATTAGAATAAATAGCTCTGATGAAAGTACTAAAAAACGTTAGCGTAAAGAGCGAGGTAATGACTAGGGGGCGAACCCATTCATATACGTTATAATTTCTGTTGGTTTTAAGTTTCGATGTTGCTCCTTACTTTCAGTTGAAAAAATTGTTTTTTTTTTTAAATTTAATTTCTGATCGATTTTTTAAGTAATGCTGGGAAATACGGTGCTCCCTTCATAGCAATGTACCTTCCCCCATGAAAACTTTCTCCATGGAAAGATCCTCCCACGTAACACCTGACCCATCCCCCCAACTACCAAAAAAAATCCCCCTGAAAAGTTCTGAATACTTCCCAATAAGCAATACTATATGCAAACATTGGGCAAAGTTCATAACTTGCAGACCTTCCCCCGGGGACTGTGGGGGATTAAGTCATCCTCAAAGACATTGTTATTGTATTTTTCAACCATGCTGAACAAAATGGCTATCTCACAATTTTTATCGGGTGACTTTGGGAAAAAATGAGCGTGGGAGAGGGCCTGCCATTTACCCGTGCCCCAGCCATTTAAACGTTTGCCTCTCAATTACTTGGACTATCTGTCTTGGCTTTTCTCTGTCTACAATTAGCCATGTCTTGATGCAACCTATGCAACCTATTGCAAAATACTTGATAACTTCAATTTTGGTCACTTAAAAAGGGCACTAGAACTTTTAGTTTCCGTTCGAATGAGCCCTCCCACGATTTTCTAGGACCACTGGACTGATATGATCACCCCTGGAAAAAAAAATAAACACGCATCCGTGATGTTTCTACTGGCAAAAAATAGAAAATTCCACATTTTTGCAGATAGGAGCTTGAAACTTCTATAGTTCCTCATATGCTGAATCTGATGGTGTGATTTTCATTAAGGTTATATGACTTTTAGGGGGTGTATCCCCCTTTTTCCGAAAATAAGGCAAATTTTCTCAGGCGCGTAGCTTTTGATGGGTATAACTTATATATTCGAAATCAGCATAAAAATCTGATTCTTTTGATTACATCTATTGCTTTCAAAATTCCATTTCTTAGAGTTTCGGTTACTGTTGAGCCGGGTCGCTTCCATAGGTGATTAAAACTTTTAAAGATTGTCTCAAGTTGATTTTAAACTGATTTCTGAAAGTTTTATTTATACAGGTTTCCTACTTACTTTGACATATTGAAGAAACTTCATAATTGTTTCAATGTTTCACTATTTGTGTTAGTGTGACTAAATCAGTGCAAAATCTCTGGACATTAATTCTTAGTGCCCCTAGAGGTCGACCAAATAGTACACTGTAGAGGTAGACCTCGATTTTCTGAAGCTAGGCTAGCCTCTCTGTCTTAATAGGCAGCGTAACCAGGCCAATAAATTATGCATAAATTGAACAGTTTATATATTTGATATTATTTCAAGTTTTTGAATAGGGAATTTAGATATAGTGAGTTAGCTCAAAATTAGAGTAGGTAATGAAATGGTAGGCTAGGGCAGCTGTATCTGGAGGTAGTGCAATTGTAGGTAGCGGTAGTGTAAACTGTCTATAAATATAATACATAAAGTGGTAGTGTGCCAGACTCAATAAACAGCTAATAATCAGAATTTGTCAATTTTCAAGATAGGATAAACAACCACTCTTCGGATTGTTTTTTCTTTGAATATGTAAAGAAAGTATTTGAGCTAGGTTAACGTAGCTTTCAGAGACTTGCAAGAATTGACCTATGGGGCTGATTTTCCAGGTTTTATTTGAGTTGTTCTAGTATTTTCTTTAGAACGTTACAGAGTTTCTCCAGAAAGGAATTATTTGCATTATGCTAGTTTTAAGGAGTATATACTATAGACGTACCTTTTTTTGAGAGATTTATTGGAAGATGCTTACTCTAGTCCTAAGAGCTGTTCAACGAGGAAAAGACATCCAAAGCATTTGGACCCTCATCTAAAGAGAACGAACCTTAATCTAAGATGGTATATGCAAAGTGTTTAGTGTTCTAAGACATCCAAAGCGTTTGGATCCTCAACTGAAGAGGACGGACCTCAACTAACGGACCTTGACCTAAGATGGTATAAGCAAAGTGTTTAGTATTTTAAACATCCTATACCTTATATGCAGGTAGTTCAGTGGCGGTTCTGGCCTCTCTTGACCCGGGGCAAACAAAATTTTTAGGCCAAATTTTAACAAAATTTTCGCTCATTAACCAAATCCTAATACAAAATATCACACAAGAAAAATATTGAAATTGATTAAACTCAGTCTGCTTACTTTTACTTTCAAGGAAGGGTGATGAAGGTATGGGAAAAATGAGAATTTCAAATTGAATTTGCTTATACTTGCTATCAACTGCGCTCTCTACTTTATTTTAATAAAAATAACAATTTTAAACTTACCAAATGATTATAACCGTTAGATTATTTATTTGAAATTTTTTGCCCTTAAATTTCTGCGCCTGGGGCAAGTGCCCCCTCTCTCCCCCTCCTAAACTGCTTTTGAGGTGGTTACAGTAAGTAACATAATTACCCACTACTAATAACTTATTACTATTTAGTATGTAAGATGTATAAGATTATTACTTACGAACAGTATAAGTTGTATACTCGTTACATCATAAACCGAGAGGGATGGGTTGTTTTTGGAAATGTTATTTTTGCTATAGAAATTGCCTTTAAAGATTTATTGCTCGCTTTAAAAGTAGTATAAACTGACCATTCCCGATGCTTCAAAGAATAAACGGTCACAAAGAATAGACGAAATTCTCTCTCAATTTAAGCATTGGCAATGTTAAGCCTTGTTACTTTTATTTATTCTGGGTACACCTCTTGTTTCATTTTCTATTTATTGGACATATCTTTTCTCCTAAAATCAAAGCTATATTCTATTTTACCCTATCAACTGTTAGCCAGGTATTTTGCGGACTGTGGTGTTTTTCGTTTTTTTTTGCAGTCATGTGCTTCAGAGACTGCTCTTTTCTAATTTTAGCTTTTATTTCCTTATACAAAAAGACACGCAGGTTCACATTGGTCTTCATAGCAGTTACCCTATATTAGCGCCCTATAGTTGCCCTATATTGCCCTATAAATGCATTTCGTTTCTTGTAAAAAAAAAAAAAAAATGATTAAAGCGAAAGAAAACGAATATGCCTTGCCTATTCTAAGTCAAGAGGAGTAGATTTAGATTGTACTGAAAAAAAATTCAAATAAAAGTACAGAGTGACATTAAACTTAATAAGAGAAGACTAATTTTCCTGTACATGAGCGGGGCTACTGCCCCGGCTACAGCCTCCCCTGCCCCCTACTGCTTATACTTAAGTCTTATAGTGCTTTACTGAAAGCATTTATGAGTACAATAAATGCAGATAAAAAATAACTGCAATTGTATTATTTATTGGCCACCTTTTAAAGCATGTTATTGTACAAAATGAATGCACATTTGTAATATAGGTAATTCTTGAGGCATTGTGAAAAATACCTCTTACCCCATTTTAATCTCCCTTAAAATTGAGCAGTCGTCATTACAGCATTGGGCCCAAAAATTAAAATAGAGCGGGAGGTTGAAGAAGGGGTAGCCCCTCCCCTATACAGAAAAATTGCTGCTTTAAATTTTGAGGTCTCTGTTTAAAATATTTCGAAGAAACAAATTACCATGTGTATATAATTTTTGCTTGGTGTCGTAGATTATGTTATATCTTTGTAAATTGACCCCACTGCCATTGTAAGCATACGAAGTTAGATGTAGTTAACTGAATAATTTAATAAGTCAAAATGCACAACAATAGTATGGGAATGGCGAACAAAAAAACTGTAAAAACCTGATTAAATTCAGTGGTTTGGTGCCACTATGAAGATATTTCCCATATTGCTGCTACTTCCTTCGGAACTATTCGGGACCATAATAAAGTTACTTTGCTCATTATTATTATTATTATTATTAGAATTTCCATTTGAGCTTGATACCAGCCGTAGTGAATCGCCACCTGAACCCATCATCATGGGCAGAAAAAAGAATCTTGCTTTCTGGGGTGTCTTGTTTGTCATTTCTGATGCGTCACTCATCGGATTCTTCTTTTGTTGACTTAATGGTGAATTGTTTGGCTGTGGAATGTACTGATAATACGAAAATGGAGTCATATGAGGTATTGAAGGTGAATACGGTGTTTCATATCGGAACATAGGTATTTCGTAATAGGGGTATGGTGTTGGATAATACCTTTCTTTCTGAGTTACCTTCTTCTTCATTTCTGGCCGGTCACCCATCGGCTTCTTCTTCGTTTGTTGAGCTAATGGTGTGTTGTTTGGTCGGGCAATGTACTCATAATTTGAAAATCGGGTCACGTACGGTAATGAAGGTGAATAAGGTGTTTCAAATCGGAACATGGGTGTTTCGTAATAGGGGTGTGATGTTGGATAATACCTGGGATACGATGGTGCAAAATAGGTTAACATTCTTCCATCTCTTTCTGACCCTTCTCTGGTAGTTATCGCAAATTGAGATTCAGATTTTATGCTTTCCACTGTCTCACTAATGTCTTTATCAGCTAAAGAACTGCTAAGAGTAACAGCTATTATAAAGATACACTTCATTTCGAATAGTCAGTTTTACTACTGAACAACCGAGTAAAGGTGCCTATTATATATATGTACGCGTTTTATTTGAAAATATCATATATTTTTTCAACACCCAACTGTTTCGTAACTAAAGTTTAATTGCCTAATATTACCATAAGAAATATCATTTATGTGAAAAACCACCGACAATTACCAGTGTAAAGTTTGTTGACAGATCTAAAGTCACATAACTATGTTAATATTTAATTTACGGTGAAGAAGCTGTTGTCTTTTCTGTTAGTGGACTAAATTCTTGTGAGAATTACTATGACGCTTTGGATTGCAAAGTAAATTTCATAAGTCAATAGGAATCTCCGTATATTATTGTCATAGCAATGCAAGTGCAGTGACGTCAGGTACATATATTTTTTTTGGGGTGGGGGGGGTGGGGGTGGAGGGGTAGTATGCATTTTTGAAAATCTATGGGGGGAGGGCAAATTAGTCAATACTTTAATGAAATGAATGATATTTTTCACCCACTAAAGGTTTTTTCTAGAAATAGAGAGATTTAGAGATGTCCCCCCAATTAAATTACTCGATGCTCATACAAACCTTTAAGCATCGTGTTTTTCAACTTAAACATCTTGCTATTAATTTTTCTCTGTATTACTCTTCGCAGAAAGTATAAGTTTGTGAATATTTGCTTGCGGCAACCGTATTTACATATAAACCCGTGTTATCCTAAACTCCAAAGAATTGTTGCAGTGCTGCAATGTAACAGCAGTGACTTGGATGATGGAACTGCTAAAAATCAAAAGCTTGACAAGGTTCTCTTCTGCATTATCATCGATGACGAAAAGGACGAGATATTGATAGAATACTGCCGTATCAGGAACGACTCTTGGAATTCTAACTAAGGGATGGAAGAAAAGGAAGCATTACCATTATTTTGTATGTGGTTTTATTATTTGTATGCCAAGGGTACAAGTCAAAAACTGTCGGCTGGGGGAGTTGCCTAGAACTTTTTCTATTTTTGAAAATGAAAATGCAGAAAATCGTTTTACAAGACCCACCACAGGGAGAGGTCAAATTTGTTTTTTTTTATAATTAGAAATACCAAAAAAAAAGATATTTGTTAAAATCTGGTATTTCTCAAATTTCAACTGGTACGACTGTTGGACACTAAAGAAAATATCGCGAACGCAAACATATAGAGCCAAAAATGCTAACACTAACACATCTTTAGGCCCAAACGCCCCAATAAAGATTGGGGGGGGGGGGGTGATAATTGACATGGTTCTGATTTGGCTTGAATAGGATAGACCGGAAAACACCGATATTTAATGATGCAACTCATCGATGGACTGAATATGCCGTTTTAATATGAAGATTTGCTCCGACTAAATTTAATCATAACGGTATTTTCCTACGTAACAGGTTAATGTCCCTAAATCCATTGTAATGTTTATTTTCGTATGTTATAAAAAGAGATCTCGCTTTCTGGCCCGGCTTGTCAGCAAAAATGAATGTTTGCTTAAGTGGTTTTGGAAAAACGATCTAAAATTTGGCAATTTTTATTTCTGATTTATTTTCCGGAAACAAAAAATCTAAATTGAAACATAGTAGCTTTTTTTTTAGAAAAGTCGGTAGCGTAAGAAATGGAAAATTTGAAGAAGTCGAAAGTTCTATAGATTCAAAAAAAATACTCTTAAAAATTAATTGGCCGGATTGAATGTTCTAGATGTTTTAGTTTATTCCTCCACGCTGTTTTTGTAATTTACATTTTTGGTTCTTGCAAAACATTATAAAAACAACAAAATCAAATTTAACTTCAAATTGTAGCTCTTTTTTTATTTAGTGTATTCCAAACTTTTCAGCTTTTTAGTCCAAATCGATAATTTTATATATATTTATGAAACAAATTAAACTTTTACTGCAAAATGTGTCTGCAGAAGATGCAAATTTGACATAAGGCTAAATAAACGGTGTGAATAATTTTATCTGAAAAGTGCTGAAAACTGCCAAAATCTATTTTGGCAATTTTCAAATCTGAAAATTAACCTTATATGATATTCAGTTAGACAATCGAGTTTTCTTTTTATTCATTCACGGAAGCATTGTAATTTATTCTACTCAAATAATTTACTATTTGTGGATTTGAAAGGAAAAATTAAATAAACAAACAAAATACTATATTATAAACTAAAAAAGGAAAGGGAGTGAAAAAGAGATGCAATGAGAGAGAGAGAGAGAGAAAAGGAGGGTGAGAAAGAAAGAGGTAGAAAGAGAATTTGCAAAAGATTATCCAAAATCAAATTAAATAGATTAGAATATAAAATGATGGAAGTCGTCAAAAGCAAAGTGAAGTAGGTTGATACGTTAGCACAAAAAGAATGCATGTTGATAGAATTCTATTTTGGGGGTTTTTCA
The DNA here is from genome assembly GCA_029168905.1 of Artemia sp. Kazakhstan ARC1039. Taxonomy (NCBI): domain Eukaryota; kingdom Metazoa; phylum Arthropoda; class Branchiopoda; order Anostraca; family Artemiidae; genus Artemia; species Artemia sp. Kazakhstan ARC1039. The sequence continues at coordinate 15,176 of JAQQPU010001297.1, read as the reverse complement.
TCTTGGTCTAGCGGGTAGGGTGGGATATTTGGCTTTTTCAAAAAATTAATAAAAAAAACTTTCCGAAAAATAAGCTTTTCAAAGCATAGTAAAGGCCATTTTAAACTTAAGCTCAGGAGATACAAATACCTGTTAAAATTCAAACTCAAAACGACCAGAAATTACTATTAAAGAATAAATGAAACCCAAAACGAACAGAAATTAAATAAACAATCATAGCAAAAACATGCAACAAGTCATAATATAAATGAATAAATCGATCTTAAAGCGCGTAATGCTTAGAATGAATATGAAAATCAAGCTTAAAACGAAAAAAAATATTTTGCTATTATAGTATAAATGAAACTTAAAAGGAACAGAAATTAAATAAACAATCAATGCGAACAAACATACAATATATATTAATGTAAATGAATAAATAAATATTAAAACGAGTGAAATTTAAATTGAATATGCAAATCAAGTTTGAATCGAATAAAAATAACTACAAACAAAAGTTTGGGTATCGCCTCACTGCAGAACCCTAAAACCTACTGCGTCATTGGCGCCTTACTGAAGACTATATGAGTCTTGAACAGTCTTGGAAAGTATAAACAAGATCAAATTGAATATTAGATATGTAATGATATTAATTGTTGAAAGATCCGTCAGTTCAAGATTTTTTTTCACTGTAATTTTTATTTTAATTTTCAATGCTGCAAGAACTGGAAAAGAATAAATTTGTAATACACGAGTAATTCGTTTTCAGTGAAGCGCCAATGACGCAGAAGGCTTTAGGTTTTTACAGTTAAAGAAGGGGGCAGTATCCAAATTTTGTTTGTAGTGAAACTATATTTGTCTTGACCAATCTTGGAAAGAACTAATAAATTAAACTGAATATTTGATGTATAATGATATTAATTGCTGAAAGATCATCAGTTCAAAATTTTACTGTAATTTTAATATTCATTTTCAATATTAAGTACAAAAACAAAACGTTTGTAATATAATTCGTTTTCAGTAAAGCGCCAATGACAAAATAGCAAAATATTTTTTTTCGGTTTAAGCTTGATTTTCATATTCAATCTAAGCATTACTCGCTTTAAGATCTATTTATTCATTTATATTATTACTTGTTGTATGTTTTTTGCTATGATTGTTTATTTAATTTCTGTTCGTTTTGGCTTTCATTTATTCTTTAATAGTAATCTCTGGTCGTTTTGAGTTTGAATTTTAACAGGTATTTGTATCTCCTGAGCTTAAGTTTGAAATGGCCTTTACTTTTCTTTGAAAAGCTTATTTTTCGGAAAGTTTTTTAATTAATTTTTGTTCGTTTTTGATTGCAAAAAGTTTCAAGTTTTTATGGCATGGGGGGGGGTGTTGCTTACTGTCCGATTATTCTTGACTTTAAAAAAAACGGATCAAGAACTTTCAATTTAAATCGAATGAGGCTTTTTTCAAAGTCTATACGATTACCTCTTTGATAAAAAACCTTATATATGAACAATAGACAGCTTGCATAAATTGTGGAGAGCGATTGACAACAATGAGTGGATTGAAAAATAGCTCCAATAAGGGGGTTTAGACCATTTCACTTGCTGACACAAAGGGATCACGACTGTTTGGAATTGACCTTAATAGGATTTTGTGTGCCAAAGCAATTTTGCATCAATCACAGAGTATGTATTTTAACCTTATAATTGGATAACTACAATAGATTTACTAAGTGTTCCTCCCATACAAAACCTTACCTTATTAAAGTGTTTGGGGTGGGGGCGGAGTTCTTGGCATAAAGAAGGAAACTTTAGCGTAGACAGTAGGAGAGGGGGAGGGTGAGTTTGGAGACTCATCCAATACGGGGCGGAACTTCACTTATCTCCTCCGTTCCCGATTTATGAGATTAGACAGACTCATTGGGCTGTAGAATATTGAACCGTTTGAGTTGTGGAAGACGTTAAAATACTCAAAAATACTTTATATTTTCAGTTATTGCAGGATTTATTTCATAGATTGTGGAATGGTGGGCCCCCTGGGCCATTATTTGGGGGAGCCTCAACTCATAATATGCAATTTTGATTAATTGTTCCGTGTTATGTGCATATATTATTCTATTATAATATTTATAACATTTATATAATATATAATTATATATAAAATATAATATATAATATTTATATAATATGTAATATTTATTTTATTTTGAATTATACTTTTATCGCATTGCGTTCATTTTTAAGCCTTGAGATAAAAACTGAAACCTTAGCGTAGACAGTGGTGGGGGAAAGTCTCCCCCCTAATTCACATGCATAATTGAGCAGCCACAAAGAAAGTAATACAAATGAAAATAATCTGTCTTTTGAAAATGTTTTTTTTCAAAAGACACTAACAAAATTGTCTAAAGGAACCTGAAGTGCTATCTCCGACATTTCCGTGGATTCTTTATTCCCGTTACTTTCAGAAGTAAAATTTAGAATATTATTGAAGGGGTTTAGTCGTCCTGACTAAACCCCTGAATAATTCACATTTGGAAAACCCACCCCTGGGAAATTCCTTCCCCCTCAAAGAACATTTTCTTTTCCTGCTGATAATTCCCCCGCGTTAAATTCTACCCAGCAGAAATTTGTTTATTAATTTACATTAATATCAGCACTAAATTTATTTATTAATTTACATTAATATCTATTGTATATTTGTTTACATTGATTTTTTGTTTAATGATTCTTTGATTGTTTATATACCCCCAGGGCATAACTTACGACGCCTACCCCCGGGCCCTGGTGGGCTTTGTCGACACCGGAGTTTTTTGTTATCAGAACTTTGAACTATTTTAACAAAATGTCTATCTCAAAATTTTTATCTGATGCATTTAGGGCGTGTATGAACGGGGGGGGGGCTAGATGTCCTCCAATCTCTTTTGACTCTTAAACAGTGAACAAGAAGTTTCAATTTCCAATCAAATGAGCCCTCTCTAAAGTTTATACGAGCATCCCTTCCATAAGAAATAATAGGAAGGATTCGGAGAATCCTTAAATTACAACCCTTGCCCTGAGGGCTGTGAGGGAGTTGTCATCCTCAAAGACCTAATTTCCAGAACTTCAAACTACGTTTAATAGAATGGCTGTCTCAAAATTTTGATTGGATGTGTTTGGGGAAAAAGTGGCGTGAGAGGGGGATTAGTTGCCCTCAAATCCCTTTCTACTATTAAAAAGGGCACTAGCTCTTTGAATTTCCAATCGAATAAGCCTTTTTTGAAGTTTCTACGACACCGCCTTCTATAAAAACCTTATATACCCCCAGGGTATAACTTAAAACCCTTGCCTTGAGGGTTGCGGGGGAGTATCCTCGTCAAAAACGTATTTTCTTTCAGAAAATCAACTACGCTGAATAAAATGGTTATCTCAAAATTTTGATTGGATGTATTTGGGGGAATTATGGGCGTGGAAGGAGGGGCTAGTTGCCCTCCAATCACTTTCGACTATTAAAAAGGGCACTATCCCTTTGAGTTTCCAGTCGAAAGAGCCTTTTTTCCAGTTTTTACGACAACGCCTTCTATAAGAACCTTATATGCCCCCAGGGCATAACTTAAACCCCTTGCCCTAAGGGTTGTGGGGGAGTGTCCTCCTCAAAAACATATTTTATATCTGGAAATCAACTACGCTGAACAAAATAGATCTCTCAAAATTTTTATTGGATGTGTTTGGGGGAATGATGGGCATGGGGAGGGGCTAGTTGGCCTCCAATCACTTTCGACTATTAAAAAGGGCACTATCCCTTTGAATTTCCAATCGAATGAGCCTTTCTTGAAGTTTCTACGACAACGCCTTCTATAAAAACCTTATATGCCCCCAGGGCATAACTTAAAACCCTGACCCTGAGGGTTGTGGGGGAGTGTCCTCCTCAAAATATATTTTCTATCTGGAAATCAATTAAGATGAACAAAATGGCTATCTCAAAATTTTGATTGGATATGTTTGGGGAAATGATGAGCGTGGGGGGGGGCTAGTTGCCATCCAATCACTTTTGACTATTAAAA
>JAQQPU010001296.1:64656-84694 GCA_029168905.1 Artemia sp. Kazakhstan ARC1039 | reverse complement strand
ATCAAATATCAACTAATTATAGGATTTGGGGGAGCTTTCACTGATGCAGCAACCCTGAATATTGCTACTCTTTCTGAGGGAGCGCAGGAAAATTTGTTGAGGTTAGTAAAACAGCACCTTGTGAAAATCTATTATTCACTTTGGGTTGAAAGTTACAAGTGTGGACAAAAATAGCGACTAAACTATTTTACGCAAGAAATATATAAAAAAACGATAAAGATTCTTCAAAGCCAATAACCTCCAGAGCAGAACCTGTCCTGCAATCGAAATGACGTTCCTGCTGCTGTTTTTTTTCTGTAGGGACAAGTAAAAAGCCTCTCGTCGTGCCTTACTGCAGTAAGGATTGGTCCCTGGGCCCTATTTTATTAAGCGAATTGATGGATAAATAGTTTGATTAAAGGAGAGAGAATCTTTTCTCTTTGTGACTATGATTGGTTGATTGTGATCATTATGATCAAATAACTCATTATGATCAAATGATTCAGTTTGAATTTTGACTATCGATGTGTATTTATTTAAGATTAACGGTATCTGGTATCTAATTGATTACTTTTGGACGTAATAGAAGAAAGTCGATGTAAAATGCCTAAGAACCGAAAAGGGAGGCGTGAAAATGGTAAAAAAATAGTATAATAAGTATGTAAGTATGAATTTCCAAAAAAAGCCATCGGGCCATAGGAAAAAGAAATAACAGAACATAAACATGACAAAACCAACAAAAAACACACACAAATAGATTAAAAAAATAAACTAAGTTATATATGAATCTTCTCGAAAATATTTATAAAGAGATCAAAAGATAATATTAGTATTTCAAAAGATAATATTAGTGACCTTTCAAGAACATTATGAATATATTTGTGATCCTATCATATCCTATTTTGTTTGTGATCCTATCACCTTCAGGTAGGCTGACTACTATTATATTTTTTTTTTTTTTTCTCTCTTTTTTTCTCATGTCAGTTACAGCTTACATAATTTTCTGGTCCCACATTATAAATTGGGCCAATACTTTGATTCTACTTTCATTTTACTGATATCTCATTATGCTTTTTGTGATCCTCTCACCTTCATGTAGCCTAACTTCTATTATTTTTTTGTCAGTCCAGCACACTTGCAGCTCATGTAATAGCAACTGGTGTCACATTATACTTTGGTCCAATACTTTGGATAATTTGTGCCATCCCACTTATATTTCTATGTGTATATTTATTATTTGTGATAATTATGGGTGATTTCTCTTTTCTTTTGAATTCTTCTATTCTTAATTCAGTTATATTTGATCAACCAATTAGGGCTGGTAAGCAAGAGACTCACACGCTTGACCCTCTCCTTGAATCTATGGTTAATTCTAGCTGTAATTATCACACTACCATTGATTATTGTGATAAAATCATACCCTCACTGTCTTTAAATAGTAGCTTTAATGTATTTTGTTTGAATGTGCGTGGGATAAGAGATAAATGGGATAGTCTGAAATCGTATTTGTGGTCTGATAATTCTTGCCCTTTTGATGTAATTGGTTTAACAGAAACATGGTTATCTGATGGTGAAAATTTTACAGCCTATGATATGCATGGTTATGTTGCTGTCCATATCCCCAGAATGGTAACAAAGTGCTCAGGAGGTATTTCTTTATTTATAAAGTCTGATATTGAGTTTAGAAGAAGGTCTGACCTTGAATCCTTGTTTACATCAGTAGTGTCAAATAGTAGGACAGTTTATTCTCTTGTTATTGATCTGAAAAGCCAGTTTGCATGTGACACTGTTTGTTTGTTTTATAAGCCCCCTCCTTTTCCAACACATTTGTTCTGTGATTTGCTTGATCAACTTTCTTGTGTGGGGTCTTTCTCTAAAAAACGTATTTGTGTTTTGGGAGATTTCAATTGTAATATGTTAAATATTGGATCAAGTGATGAATGTGACCATCTCTTTGATGTGCTTTCTTCTGCTGGTCTACTTCCTTCAATTTTTTTTCCTTCTCGTGTTGACCCTACTAGAAATTCTGCCACTTTAATAGACAATATTTTCATTTCTCATTCTTCTAATTTGAAGTTTACTTCTGGTCTTGTTTTCACTGATCTTTCTGATCACTTCCCTATTTATGTTTCACTTTTTGTGCCTCAAACTGAGATTGTTGTGGATGAGCAGGGTGAGTTTTCTTTTAGAACTTCCACAGATAAAGATATTTCTAATTTAATACATAGTCTTCAGAGTAATGATTGGTCTAGTGTTCTTGAAGCTAATGATGTTGATTGTGCAACGAGTTTATTTTTGTGTCGTATGGGAGCTCTGTTGGATAAGCATTTTCCTCTTAGAAAGAGGCCAAGGAATTCCATACCTAAATGTCCATGGATGTCTAGAGGTCTGATCAATGCTACACATATGAAGGCGTCTCTGTTTAAGGCTGCATGTAAAAGTAAGACACAGGATGATCTTTTGAAGTATAAACTTTATAAAAATGTGCTTACTTCTTCAGTACGTGCAGCCAAAAAGCTATATTTTTCGCGTCGAATTGATGAGTGTAAGGGGAATTTGCGAAAGGTTTGGACTGTAGTTAATGAAGCTCTTTCCCGCAAGAAACTCAAACAGTCCCCCCCTTGTCACTACAAGAAAGCTGATGGATCTTTCGTGGACAAATATTCTTCAGCAAGCGCCTTCAATTCGTATTTCACCTCACTTCCTTCAGTTCCTAATCCACCCTACAGTAGAGTAAGTAGTTTTCCCTTAGCAGAAAAGTCATTTTTCCTTTTTCCATGCAGTGATACCGAAATTTCTAACATTATTTCTCAGCTTTCAAGTAGCCGTACAGTTGATGGTTTTGGTTTGAGCTGTAATGTTCTTAAAAAAATTGGTCAGTTTGTTTCTAACCCCATCTCACACATAACTAACCTCTCTCTTTCTTCTGGTGTTTTTCCTCATTTATTTAAGGTTGCTAATGTTGTACCTTTGTTTAAAAAAGGTGATTCATCTCTAATTTCAAATTATAGACCTATTTCTCTCCTTCCTGTAATTTCTAAGGTTGTTGAAAAAGTAGTGTATTGTAGACTCTCTTCATTTGTATTTAGTACTAATACGACTGCAGGTAATTCTCTCATAACTAACCATCAGTATGGCTTTCGTCCCAGTTTCTCTACCTTGCATGCACTTTCAGATGCAACAGAGTTTGTGCGTGTTAATCTTGACAAGGGCTTGTGTGTTTTGGGTCTATTTCTTGACTTTTCAAAGGCATTTGATATGGTCGTTCACTCTGTTCTTTTGTCTAAATTATCTTCATTTGGAGTGCATGGAGTCCCACTTGAATGGTTTAGGTCTTACCTCTCAGGGAGATCTCAGTATGTTTCGGTTAATGGTACTTCTTCCTCTTCCTTGCCTATTGTGAAGGGTGTCCCACAGGGCTCTGTGCTTGGACCACTTTTGTTTTTAATTTATATTAATGATCTTGTTGATGGTCTTCATCCCCTTGTGCACCCTATACTTTTTGCTGATGACAGTAACTTCTTCATTACTGCAGTGGACCTGCCATCTGCCATTTCCCTAGCTCAAGGTCTTCTTGATAAAGTAAAAGATTGGTGCTGGTCAAATGGTATGACTCTCAACAGCCAAAAAAGTGCCATTGTACACTTTAGAACCCCTTATCGTATGAGAGACGCAGGGGAGCCAACCATCCTGACTTATGGGAATGATATTATACCGCAAGCTACTATAGTGAAATTTCTTGGTGTGTATCTGGACTGTTTTCTTTCTTTTAAACCCCATATAACTCATACCCGTTCCCTTGTCCTCCGCCAATCTTCAATGTTATACAGGGTTAACTCATTTCTTCCCCCTGATGTTATGCTTTCTCTTTATTATGCTTTTATTTTTCCTTACCTTTCTTATTGCTGTTCTGTCTGGGGTAATACTAATAAATCTCTTCTCTGCTCACTTCAAAGAGCCCAAAATAGGGCAGTGAAGGCTACTTTTCTTCTTCCTCGTTTTTACCCTTCCTCTGATCTTTATAATGATACTGGAATAGCTCCGCTGGATCGTATTGTGGGTAAAAGTTACCTTTATTTAGCACATTCTGCTTTTCTAGGTAGACTCCCACCATCTCTGCAGCAGTTTTTCTTTCTGTCAGGCTCAGGTAGGTACTCTTCTTTTTTACGTAGCTCTTATCGCAGGTTCATTTTACCTAAGCGTTCATCGACAGCGGGTCAGAGGTCTCCTGTTTATCAATCTATTTTACTATGGAACTCCATCCCTCCTGATGTCCCTCTATCTCTTTCTGCAAAGGCACTTTCTCGCTGGGTATTTCCAGCATAGTATTTTCCCCCTTTTTTTCTTCATTTTTTGCATTCTATCCACATTTATGTCTTTTTTTTTCATTCATTATATTTCAAATAATTCTCCTATTTTCTCCTATTATTTCTCCTATTTTCATAAATGTCTCTTATCTAATTTTTTTTTTTTTTTTTTTTTTTTTTTTTTTTTTTTTTTTTTTTTTTAGTGCTTTATAATAGTGTCTTATTTGTTTTGTTGGCCCTGTACAAGCTTAGCTTCTTGGGCGTGTTTAAATTTTTAAGTTTGTAATTGTATTGTTTTTTTTTTAGTATTAATAAATTGATTGATTGATTGATTGATTGATAATAAATAAAGGTAAATTTTATTTTTACATATAAAGGCAAATAAATTTAAAAACTGTTATAAATAAATAAATTTAGTTAAAATAAATAAACTTTTTAATTAAAAAGGAAATGATTTTGTTTTAAAACCAAAAAGTATTGAATTTCTATAAGAATTTATAGTAAAATAGTATTGAATGTATTTTAAGGTAAAATAGAGGGGGAACTATTGTGGTGTATTTAAGTTTTTTGTAATGAAAAGACAATAAAAGGAATTTTTTCAAATGGAAATGCCAAAACAAGATATTTTTCCGCCTGTCAGGGGGGGGGGGGAAATTTGGAAATAAAAATAAATTCAAATTTTTTTTTATGATAAAAAAGGAAAATACGACAAAATACTAAAATAGTAAGAATAATAAAAGATCATAATAATAGCTTCTTGGTCTTGTTCTTGTATTTTAAAATGCCATATTCCAATACTAACAGTTTTTATGCTTATAAATATAGAAAATAAGAAAAAGATTATTCTGCCTCCGATGCCTTTTTTAGTTTTAATGGTTCATATAAAAAATTCAAGTGAGTACCAAATAAATAATTGAAACAACAAAAACTGAAAACTAGCTTGAAAGATAAATTATTGACTTTAAAAGAAAACGGAGGTGAACACTAAAATAAGTGATTAAAAAATAAAAAAAATCAACAAATTCTGAAAATTACTTATAACAAAAATCATTGTGCTAAACAAGTGACACAAAACTGGAGAAGAAATACCCTGAGTAAAGAAATTGAACTTAAGAAACGAGAAATCACAGATGATGAAAAAATCAAAGATGAACAGATTCTGTGGTAATGTGGCGTTTGGTGATTCAATAGGATTAGAAACTGATTCTGTTCTTATGTTTTGCAGCTCCTATTTTGGCCCAGGAAGTGCTGAATACAATCTAATCCGAATCAATATGGGAGGCTGTGATTTTTCAACCCGTACGTATTCTTATGATGATGTGCCAGGTGACTCATCTTTAGCTCACTTTAAACTGGCTCCAGAAGATATCGATTATAAAGTAAGCCCCAATTCTTTTCTTTTAGAGAGAAGGGCTAGGGAGTTATACCTCTTCTCTACTTTATTACCTCTCTATTCTAGAGACGTACTTTCGCACCTCCACCCCTCTTTTGACAGTCAGGGTTGCACGTGCCCCCAAAACAATCCTGCTGTAATTGCTGCTGGTAAGGTTTACGTGAGAGAGAGAGAGAGAGAGTGAGAGTGAGAGAGAGAGAGAGAGAGAGAGAGAGAGAGAGAGAGAGAGAGAGAGAGAGAGAAAGAGAGAAAGATTGGTTTGCAGTATACCATTCATCCCTAAACACAAATGCAGTCCATACAAATGAACTGTTATTGTAATAAAACTTATCATTACTGTTTACCCCCAAAAACATCCGATCAAAATTTTAGGAAAGCCAGTTTGTTGAGAATAATCCTAAAATCAAATGAATTTGATTTTACAACTACCATTAATAGTTGTACAAATGCAATTTTCAGTTCAAGTTTTCTAAAAGGTCATCAGTAAATGAAACCCCAATTCAACACTAAATGTACATGAGGTACATTTGTTGCACTCATACATGCTTTTAGGATAGGACAGAAACACCTTAGCCTAAGAGGTTAAGGAAGTTTTGAATATGCAGCCTCCTTCATATACGGAATAGTTTTTATTAATTTTAAGTTTTAATTTTACTCTTTGCTTTCATTAAAAAAAGAGAACTTGAATTGTTCTTATTAAATCAGTCTAAAAGCAAATGTCAATTTGATTATACACAATTTTATCTTTGTTTCCTTTGTCAAGGTCAAATTGGCCGCAAATATTTTCTTTTCTTATCAATAATTTAGAAGTTATTAAATTAATAATTTTCACAAATGCGATGACAAGGGAAGAGACAAAAATTCAAATAGTCTGATTGGTTGATGTTTCTCGCAAGTGGTTAAACAGAAAAGATGAGACAAAAATCCTTTTATCATTTGTAATATAATGCTGCAATACAAATTTAAATATAAATATGTTAAATATTGTTGATATTAGACATAAATGCTATTTATAATATAAATGTTATTCATAAAAAATTTTGCTTAAATACTGAATAATCTTCAACCTGTATCCGAACAAACTGTAAACTTTTATATCAATGTATTGCATTTAATTAAATTTATATAAAAGTAATTAAACTGTAAACAGCTGTATAAATTTAGCATAACTGTATCTATGGATTAATAGTTACAAACGAACGTCAATATCATGCAACCATGGAGGAAACTTTATACTTTGGCTCCTATTTCGACATTAATAAATAAACTCCAAATAATTATTTTTAGATTATGAATTTTAAAATCTTATCAACATTCTGATATTGATGATAAGCTTAATATGTTTCTCTACCCCTATCCCTTACTTTCTCTTTGAATCTCTTCTTTTCTCTCTTTTTATTACTGTGTTACCTGAAACTGCTCTAGTATTCCCAATGGAAAAATTTATATAGCATAAGATCTTTATTAGTGTTATGTTTCTATATATTTAGTGTTAATGCTACTTTTAGAAAATGCTGACCTGCTTGATGGGTTTGTTTCTCCTTTGTCTTCAGTAAAGCTCTAAATTCTATTATTACAAGCATTTATCCATCATGTACGTCATGCATCACGCATGCCATGCATCCATGAAAAGATAGTTAATAATGATAAAATTTTATTAACCCTTCCAGTTACTTATGTCTTGACTTAAGAAGGGAAGAGAAGTCCCAAATTACCCACTCAGTTTTTTTTCTCATTTATGATAGCAAATAATTCCAGACCTTTTTGAAAATTTTCAAACGTTAATTTTTTTGTTAGATACCATATATTAAGAAAGCCTTGGCCCTAACAAATCGTCAAGTATCACTTTTTGCTTCCCCTTGGTCTGCCCCAGCTTGGATGAAAACAAACAATGCATTTTACGGAGAAGGACAGCTTTTACCCGAATATTATCAACCCTGGGCAAACTACTTTATCAAGTAAGTTTTCTTTTGCCAATATAGTAGTTCAATTTTCCCAACAGCAGGGAGATGTACTGAGGTAGTTGGCCCAGTTTGAGGGAAAAAAAAAGTTTTTCCCAGGAACTTGGAGATTTATAGGGCGGGTTGTCTCTGAATGGCTGAAACCCAGCAATTAATTTTATGCATGAAGACATCTTGGACCAGAAGATTAGTCATGGGCAAACTACCTTGTTAAGTAAGTTTTTTGCTACCCAGAGCTTAGCACTGAAGATCTACAGGGAGAGTTGACCCAGTTTGAGTGAAAAAAGAAGTTTTTCCTATGGAGACAAAATCATTACACATTGCCCATAGCCAAATGCCCATAGTAATTCAGCCATTGCCTGCAACCAAATCACTTCAATGAGTTAGTTTTCGTTTGCCAGAATATATAGTTCTATCATACAAAGACCTTTGGCAAGCGAGATTTACAGGGCTAGTTGCCCCTGTTTTGCTGAAAGTCAACAACTAATATTACGGACTAGAACAGTTTTTATTAAAATTTTATCAACCATGGGTAAACTCTACTATTGCCAGAATAGTAGTTTTCTCCTCAAGAACTCATCAAAAGGAGATCTACTGGCCTAATTTACCTATTTTGGGTAGAAACAAATAACTAATTTTATGGATATTTTCTTAATAGAATTAAAAAAAATTAATAGTTTTTGATAGAATGCCATCGGTTTAGGAAAAGGCTTTGGCGAATATACTGGTATTCAAAGCATGTTTTCAAACCAATGAAACTTTTTGATTAAATATATTTATACCATTTGTCTCTATTGCGCGCGTCTTTTTAGATATCTGACATTAAGCGTTTATGTATGTTTAACCCAGATATATCCGACAATAGGAAATTTAAAAAATATTTTTGTCAATATCTTGAAACCCTGACGGGATAGAGAAAAATGTTTTTCGGATTCCTAATTAGCATGAAAAGTAGCAACTCTTCTTTTTCAAACAATAGAGAACTTTAGCTTAAAGCGTGAGGCGTTGAGGAACGGACAGCCCCCTTCGTATACGGAATAATTTCTGTTCGTTTTAAGTTTTAATATCACTCCTTACTTGCAGTTAAAAAAAACTTGTTTTTATTTTATTTAATCTCTAAGAAGAATAAACCTTTCTCTGAGTGTTTGTATTTTCGCCCAATAACGGTTACAACTCTATTTGTAAAATTTTTGAGAATTTGATAATTGAAGAGCTGTAAACTAAATGTATGGTTCAAGCCCTTCAGTTTGTCTTTCAATCTCACCTTGAGTGCCGTCACGCGCTTTCTGCTTTAGTTGATGCAGAAGAACGTGATGAAAGTATTGCTTTGCTGCCTATGATGAATGGCGCGCATTTGACTCGCTTCTTCGTGAGGAGATTATGTTGGACCTGGGTTTGGTTGCTATTGACCCCTGCATCCTAGCCCCACTGACTGACATGTATAAAAGTCTAAAAGTGAAACTTAGGCTTCCTTTACTAGCTAATGCTAGCCTCTTATATGACTTTGCTTTTTCTCCGCATGGAAATCCCCTTCTCCTGACAAAGAAGGGGGTAAGACAAGGTTCTATTTTATAACCTTAATAACAGTATTGTAAAGCCACAATCAAAGTCACTTATTACTGATATTAATTTAAATAAACTTTTTCCACAAAATAAGTTTCCAAAAAAAAGTAAAGAACTCCATTTAACCAAAAATGAACAAAAATAGAATCAAATAATCTACCAAGTATAACACTTCCACAAATCAGTGTCAAAGATAATTTCTTAAGCCACATTGGCCTGACATAATATAAAGAAGGAAAAACGAGCAAAAATGGGGTTTTTAAAGGCCAAATGAAAATACTGACAAAACACAATAAAGCGAATATTTTGAGGGCTCAAACGCCTTTCTTCTTCAGCGCAAAATGAAAAAATATAATCAATGAGAGTGCCGAAGAAAAAACCAACAATTAAAACGCGGAAAGTCAATGTGAAAAACAACAATGAAAAAAACAAAAAATTAAAAGATGAATAAAATTCAATAAAAGCCAAAAATTGTAAGCATTAAAACCAAATACCTAACAACAATAAAAGTGAGTCATTCACCAATATCCGTGATTTGCAAAGAAATTCAAAATTCAACTGCCATCGACGGATACTAGCGAATAACTGAAATAATAGAAAAACATTCATTTACTCAAATCAAAACGAAACAGCATTGAATGAGTTTGGAGAGCTATGTCATCTGATTCCTGATTTTAATAATTGCATTCCTCGCAAACACTCTTTAAAACTTAAATGGTTGTTGACGTGTCTGATTAAGTGATTGGGAAACTGGTACCAGGTTTTTATCTGGGACTAATAAAGTATAAGCTTCTCTTTTGAGAAAACCGAAATACGGCTCTTTTATTCTTAAATCACCAGAATCCCTGTTCAAAGCTAGTCCTAAATTTCGACAGCTTCTCTGTAGTGCTGGACAATACCTATGTCATGCGAAATTAGACTAGCTTGATTAAACAAAATAGTATGGTCTGGGTTTTCAAAAATGTGCTCTGCAACCACAGTTTCAAAATTTTCTGTTTTTTCCACTTTTTAAATTTGTTATTAATTTATGTAGAGTGCTGAGTTAATCTATCCGTAAGTCGCTTATCGGTTCTTCCGATACACCAAAGACCACACGAACAAGGAATTCTGTAAACACCGGGGTTTTCACCTATCGGGATAGGGTCTTTACCTTGATAAATTTGGGAACTGATAGTTTTTCTGGGTCTATAGTAAGTGTAAATGTTAGTTTTTTCTTGGATTTTTTTTAAATGTGGTCTGAAACCCCTTTAACGTACAGGAGACCAAGATAAACTGAAATTCCCCTTTGATTTGCGTTTTCTCTGTAACTATCTGATAATCTTTTAGTGCGTTTTGCAATTACAGAATTTATTAAACTAATAGGATAACCATTCCCAAATAAAATATCCCTAAGGTGGTCGAGCTCTGAATCCAAGAAGTTCTTTGAACAGGAGAATGATTGAACAGTTGAACAGGAGAATGATTAGATTCGCTTTGTTGCATTTTGTCAGTATTTTCATTTGGTCGTTAAAAACCCCATTTTTGCTTGTTTTTCTTTCTGTATGAAATCAGTATCAATTGGCCATTTTCATTTGTCCTTTAAAACCCCATTTTTGCTCGTTTTTCTTTCTGTATGAAATCAGTATCAATTGGCCATTTTCATTTGTCCTTTAAAACCCCATTTTTGCTCGTTTTTCTTTCTGTATGAAATCAGTATTAATAAATAAATAAAACCCAAAACAAACAGAAATTAAAATAAACAAGAGAGTCAAACTGAAAACGAGCCGAAATTAATATGATTAGGGTTCTAAGCCCCAATGCCTTCTAAAAGCCAGAATATAAATTTGTACTATACTGAAAAAAATTCCAATGAATTTACTGAGAAAAATGTGCATTGTCAGTTTAATATACATATACTGATATTTATTCCTTAAAATCTTAGGTAATTTTTTATTTCTTAAACTTAAAAAAATAAAAATTTTAAAAGAGTTTTTTTCAGTAAAGTTCAGATTATATTCTGGCTTTTAAAAAGCATAGGGGTTTAGAACCCTACTCATATTAATTTCTGCTCGTTTTGAGTTTGACTCTCTTGTTTATTTTAATTTATGTTTGTTTTGGGTTTTATTTATTTATTGATACTGATTTGGGGTAGTTATATGCTTGGTAGATTATTCGATTCTTTATTTGTTCATTTTTGATTTAATGTGTTTATTTACTTTTTTTGAAAAACTTATTTTGTGGAAAAGTGTTTTTAATTAATTTCTGTTCGTTTTATATTGACATTGTCTTTTTCAAGGAAAAAGACTGAGTCTCTTCTAAAGTTAAAAAACCATCTCCTCCATAAAAACCTTAAATATATCCCTGGGTAACTTACAACCCTTGCCCCTAATCTCTGGGGTTTGTTTCAACCCCAAAAGCCTTGTTATATGATACTTAGACTATTTTGAATATAATGGCTATCTCAAAATTTCTATTAGATGCATTTCAGGACAATATGACGTTTGCGCGTGGGGGAGGGGGTAGCTACCCTCTGATTACTTTGACTCTTAAAAAGAGCACTAGAGGTTCTGATTACCAATCCCATGATCCCCCTCCGAAGTTTATGCGACCATTCTTTCTGTAAAAACCTAATATGCCCCCAGGGCATAAATTACAACCCTTGCCCTGAGGGCTGGGAGGATTTGTTATCCTAAGAGACATAATTTCTAGACCTTTCAAATACGTAGAACAAAATGGCTGTCTCAGAATTTTGATTGGAAGGTTTTGGGGAAATGATCGGCGTGGGGGGCATTTGCCCTCTTATCACTTTTGACTAGGAAAATAGGCACTAGTCCTCTCAATTTCTAATCGAATGAACACTTTTTGAAGCTTATACTAAAAAACAGTCTATAAAAACATTGTATGCCCCAAGGGTATTATTTCCAACCCTTGTACTGAGGGCTATGGGGGTAGGGTTGTAATCCTCAAAGACATGATTTCCAGACTTTTCAACTACGTGGAACAAAATGGTTATATGAAAATATTGATTGGAAATGATTTGGGAAATGATGGGCGCGGGAGGGGGATATTCTCCCTACAATTACTTTCGACTATTAAAAAAGGAAATAGCCTTCTCAATTTCCAATCGAATGAGCGCTTTTTGAAGTTTTTACGACGACGCTTTCGGGGGCGGGGTGGGGTTGTCATGCTCAAATAAATAGTTTTCAGACCCTTCAACTACATTCAACAAAATGGCTATTTCAAAAGATTGATCGGAAGTGTTTGGGGAAATGATGGGTGGGGGGGGGGTACATTCGCCCTCCGATCGCTTTTGACTATTCATAAGGTAACAAGCCTCCTTAATTCTCAATTGAATGAACTGTTTTGAAGTTTTGACGACAAACTTTTCTATAAAAAAACCCTATATGCCCCCAGGGTATAACTTATAACCTTTTCCCTAAGAGTTGTAGGGAGTTTGTCATCCTCAAAGACATAATTTGTGGACCTTTCAACTACGTTGAACAAGATGGTCATCTAAAAATTTGGATTGAATGTGTTCGGGGAAATGGTGGGCGTGAGAGGGGGATTAGTTGTTTTCCAATCACTTTCGACTATTGAAAAGGGCACTAGCCCTTTCAATTTCCAATCGAATGGGCCCTTTTTGAAGTTTCTACTACAACGCTTTCTATAAAAACCTTATATGCCCCCTGGGAAAACTTACAACCCTTTCCCCGAGGGTTGCTGGGGGGGGGGTTGTCATCCTCAAAGACATAATTTACGGAACTTTAAACTACGTTGGACAAAATGGCTATCTCAAAATTTTGATTGGAGGTGTTTGTGCATATAATGGACGTGTTAGGGGGATTAGTTGCCCTTCAATTACTTTCGACTATTAAAAAGGGCACTAGCCCTTTCAATTTCAAATCGAATGATGCCTTTTGGAAGTTTCTACTACAACACTTCTTATAAATCCCTATATGCCCCTAGCGCATAACTTAAAACCCTTATTCCAAGGGTTGTGGCGGGGGTTGTCATCTTCGAAGACTAATTTCCAAAAATTTCAATTATATTGAAAAATGGCTATCTCAAAATTTTGATTGGATGTGTTTGGAGAAATGTTGAGCGTGAGAGGGGGGTCAGTTGCCCTCCAATTTGTTTCTTCTATTAAAAAAGGCACTAGCCCTTTCAATCGAATGAGCCGTTTTAGAAGTATCTACGACAAGCTTTTCTATTAAAACCTTATATGCCCCCAGGGCATAACTTACAACCCTTACCCTGAGGTCTGAGGGGGGGGGGGTTGTCATCCTCAAATACCTAATTTCCAGATATTTCAACTACGTTGAACAAAATTGCTATCTCAAAATTTTGATATGATGTGTTTGGGTAAATGGTAGGTGTGAGAGGGGCGTTATTTGCCCTAAAATCACTTTAAACTTTTAATTATGGCACTAGCCCTTTCAATTTCCAATTGAATGAGCCCTTTTTAATGTTTCTACGACAAGTCTATCTATAAAAATCATGTCTGCCCCAGGGTATAACTTACAACCCTTGCTCTGAGGGGTGTGGGGGTTCTTCATCCTCAAAGACATAATTTTCAGATTTTTTAACTACGTTGAACAAAACGGCTATCTCAAAGTTTTTATTGGTTGTATTTTGGGAAATGGTAGTCTTGAGAGGGGGGTAAGTTGCCCTTCAATCATTTTGACTATTAAAAAGGGCACTAGCCCTTTCAATTTCAAATTGAATGAGCCCTTTTTGAAGTTTCTACGGCAACACTTTCTATAAAAACCTTATATACCCCAGGGCATAACTCACAACACTTGCCCTGAGGGCTCTGAGGGGGTTATCATCCTCAAAGACTTAATTTCCAGAACTTTCAACTACGTTGAATAAAATTGCTATCTAAAAACTTTGATTGGATGTGTTTGTGGAAGTGGTAGGCGTGAGAAGGGGGTTAGTTGCCCTCAAACCTCTTTTTACTATTAAAAAGGACACTAGCCCTTTCGATTTCCAATCGAATGAGCCCTTTTTAAAGGTTCTACGACAACCCTTTTTATAAAAACCTTTATGCTCCCAGGGCATAACTTACAACCCTTGCCCTGAGGGCTCTGAGACGGTTATCATACTCAAAGACCTAATTTTCCGACCTTTCAACTATGTTGAAAAAAATGGCTATCTCAAAATTTGATTGGATGTGTTTGTGGAAATCGTTGGCATGAGAGTTAGTTGCCCTCCAATCACTTTCTACTATTAAAAAGGATACTAGCCCTTTCAAGAGCCAATCGAATGAGCTATTTTTGAAGTTTCTACGTCAACCGTTTTTCTAAAAACCTTACATTCACCCAGGCCATAACTTACAACCCTTGCCCTGAGGGTTAGGGGAGGGGGTTGTAATCCTCAAAGACATAATTTCCATAGCTTTCAATTATATTGAACAAAATTGCTATCTAAAAATTTCAATTGGTTGTTTTTGGGGAAATTGTGGGCGTGAGAGGGGTTAATTGCTCTCCAATTACATTTGACTATTATCAACGCTTTCTGTAAGGACCTTATAAGCCCCCAGGGCATAACTTACATCCCTTGCCCTTCATGCTGTGGAAGGAGTGTCCTCCTCAAAGTCATAATTTCCAGATCTTTCAACTACGTTAAAAAAATGACTATCTCAAAATTTTGTTTGGATGTGTTTGGGGAAATGGTAGGCGTGGAATTTATGTTAGTTGCCCTCCGATTACTGTTAGCTATTAAAAAGGGTATAAGCCCTTCCAATTTCCAATCGAATGAGCCCTTTAAGAAGTTTCTACGACAACTCCTTCGATACGAAGTGCCCTGGTCTAAAACCAACCAAAAATACATTGTGCCAACATCGTTCTTTACTTAGGCAGTGCTACAGCGCTGCCTATGATAAGTGAGGAAAGATTTACAACTGTGGTTTTAATTCAGGGAAATTTATTGTTCAAAATCTATGGAAGACATTTTTTTCAATTTATTCAATGAAAATACCAAAAAAGGTAATTTTTAATCAAAATACCGAAAAAGGTACTTTTCAAAATCTAGGAAGAGGACAAACAAATGAGGGGGTCAAGTCCCCCTCCCCACTGAAGCTACCGTATACCCGAAGAGTTGACCCACTTTGGGTAAAAATATACAATTAATTTTATAAAGACTAGCAGATTTTCCTAGAATATTATAAACCATGTTCAAGTAATTTTTTTTAATTTCTTTTCTTTTACTGATTATGCAGTTGTGTTTTCTGAAGAACTTGTCACAAGGAAATCTACGGGGCTCGGTGCAGGGGCGCAACTAAGGAGAAAGGAGAGGGGGACTCTTCCCCGTGAAGTCCCAAAGTACCTTGGAATTTAGCTAATGTTTTTAGTTTTTAATCTATGTGAATCTATATGTTTTTCGTTTAACCTAGCTCATGTGTCAGCATTTGTAAGCATACTGGACAATTTTGCCTGCACATTCCTTACACCCCCCCCCCCCCCCACTAAACTCAAAACCCAAGCTACACACCTGGCTAGGTGTCCCAATTTTTGTTAAATAAAAACTGGAAATTTTACGGAGATGGAGAACTTTTATCAGAATAATAATAATAATTAATAATTTATTTTTGACCCGCTAGCATTATAAAAAAGTGGAGTAACAAAAGAAAATAAAAGGTAAAGACATAACAAAACAAAACACATGCAAAACAATATCAATATAAAGAACTACAAATGCAAATCAAAACAATCGCACAAGAGGATGAAAAGGACCCAACCGCTTGAAGGCCTCATCTTTTAACTTGGAGTCCAACTTATTATATGACGTCAATATATCAGTTGCATTTAAGATTCGAATAATCTTACGGTTTCTATACCAACGAGGCAAATACAAAAGAATATGATTCTGGGACTATTTTAATTTTTCAGTTTTAGTTTTAAAGATTCAATTTCATTGCAAGTTCTGTTTTACTTATGTAAGTAGCTTGCTCAGGACGGCTCTTAATTATAGAGCCGAAATATTCCTAACGTTAAAACGATTCTCCTGTCTTAAGTAAATTTCCTGCTGTTTTATTTGTTGTTTTTATTCCTGCTGTTTTATCTGTTGTTTTTATTCCTGCTGTTTTATTTGCTGTTTTTATTCCTGCTGTTTTATTTGTTGTTTTTATTCCTGCTGTTTTATTTGTTGTTTGTATTCCTGCTGTTTCATTTGTTGTTTTTATTATGGAAAGGCAGTGTGGTCCGTCATTATTTTAGTCAGAATACCTACTGCACTCACCTAGTGTTTAACCGGGTAACCAAAAATAAAACCGGTTAAAAAGAGTAAATATTGTAAAACACAGAATTTTAATGTAAGTGAATATTCCCCTGACTTCCTATGCGTGGGATTTTGCATTTTTTTTAAGCTTTTGTTTACATTTTCCATCTTTTGACAGAGCTATGTAAGTTTGGTATTATCTGTATTTATATTTTGCGGTGCGTGCCAACTAATAAATTATTGATAATAATTGTTTGTTAGTCAGCATTTAGATTTTTCAGAACCTAAAAGAAAACTCATTCGAGGATAGTTAAGAGTAAAGTTCAGTTTTAGCTTTGATAGAGCACTGTTTCGAAAATTGATCAATATTTTGCACTTTTTTTTACTTTTATTATCGATTTTTCAACGTTGGAGATAATTCTAGTGCTTTACTGTCATCTCATTATGTTAATTTCAAAGCATATATATATTTATATATATTTTACAATATGTATATATTTATAACCCTTCAATTTATAATATTCATATTGTTTTTATATTAGGCTTACTGTATATAGCTGCATCCAATTAAAGAGCGAAATTCAGTCCGTAGTAACCGGGAATAAAATTCGTGTTTGCAAAGAAACGGTTAGGTTCAAACAATTTGACAATTATTACAAAGCAATTATTAAAAGATACAAATTTGGAAGTATTACCAAAATTGTGAGGATTTTAAAAAGTAGCAATGGGAATGGCGGCAAATTCAGATGCGAAGTTCACTATTTTCATTGTTGGAAACCATCAATTGAAGGATTACAGTCTCCCATCTTGATACGAAAAAAATGGTATTTTAGCATTAAATAGGGCTGGCATACCCCGCAAATGCGCCGTCCTATTGGATGGAAAGTCATGGAGATGATTAACCTGCGTTCAATAAGCTTATTTCAATATTATTTTGTAATTATTAGTGGTCAATAACCGATTCCAAGTATCAAATTGCGTTCAAAAGCACCTATTTGAATTTTTTGTAATTAAATATTTGCTTATTGTGCATCAGAGCTCAATAAGTTGCAATTTGTCCTTTAAAGATAGAAAATTCTTAGAAACGTTATTTTTTAGTATAAACTAACAATATGTTTGGTCAGTTTCAAAGCTTCTACAGGTCTGCAAGATTTATCGGATTTTCTTTTTCTCTTGTTTAGATATTCATGATGTTTGAACTGTGTTCAAAAGAGCACAATAATTTCGTGTATTGGAATAAATTAAAATTAATTGGAATAAAATCGGTTAAACGTGGGGTAGGGATCGATACTACGGCCGAGCTTTATATTCATGCACTTTTATACACCTGGCACTACTGGCGTCCCTATACATGCGGTGCTACTGATAGCGCCACGATGACATTATCTTTTTGCTATTTTGTGCTACAGGACACCAATTTTGATCCAACACATTTGCTAAGAAAATTATCCAGTTTTCTACAGTGTTGTGTGATTGAAAATTTGTTATAGCCAATCGGTTCAACGTTAATAAAAAAAACTTTTTCTTCAACTTTAAACTACCTGATGATTTACTCGCGAATCACAATCACTTTTAAGGGTTTCATTCCTTATCTCCGTTTGAATAAACCAGCAATCCATTCGCTTCTTTGGTTTTTTTCAAGTTTCAGCAGACCTTATTTTTCCCTCCCTTCTCAAAATCTTGGATAAATCACTGAGTTTCATTGAAAGATACAAAACCGGATTTCTTTAAGTATTCTTATTGCCTATTTTGAAACTTCAACATAAAAACTTCATATTTTTTCTGATAAAGATTACGTTAAGCTATTTTTCTTATTTCCTAACTTCAAAATAGCTCGTCACAAAACTCATCAATCCGTCAATCTCTCTCTCAGACAAAAACTCCTTCACAGTTTCTTTCCTGAAACCATTGGGTCCTAAGTAAGTAAGTAAGCATGACAGTACTAAACCCTTAAGGTCCAAACCTGGTGGTGATGATCTTCTTTTCGTGGCCCTTCAGGCAGGAAGTGCAATAGGGGGATAAGGGCCAGCCATCCTGTGTTCTGGCATAAGCTTCCTGCTTACCTTCCCTAGATTTCTCGAGGTGCCCATTTAGAGCTGCGTTGACTCTGGCTGAGCCTACAAAGTCACGCCCCGTCCCAAACAAAATAACTGGCCACGCCCGAAATCAAACTTGTGCTCCTTGGTCAAAGGATTCGCAACCCAGGACGCCAACCCCTTAGCTATGACGGCTCACTGGGTCTTGGTTAGTTAGTTGTTGCCGTTTAGTATTCCATGCACCATTATGTATCAATCTAATTTTAGCATCAATCTGATTGTTTTCTTATAGATTTTTGGATTCTTATAAGACCTATGGTATCGATTTTTGGGGCTTAACTGCACAAAATGAGCCTGCAGATGGAATGATACCTGACTTCCCTTTCAACTGTATGGGCTGGACAGCGGAATCACAAAGAGACTGGATTTCTGACCATCTTGGGCCAACTCTTGAAGCTCAGGGATACAGCGACGTAAAGCTCATGATTATGGATGATCAGAGATTAGCCTTGCCAAAATGGCCTGAAATTGTAAGTTATATTCCTACGGCTTGAGACCTAATCTCCGAGATTTGGGGATAGAATAAGTAATTTCGGGGCTGAAAACTTTTTGCTATTGATTAGGGGGATAGTTGACTATTATTGATAATTATTGATAAGCATTATAAGTTACTATCTGAGTCAGGTGCTATGCTTGTCAGTGTAATCTGGTTCAGGTAGAGGATAGTGAGCTCAACCGACCCTAAGCCTAGAGCTTGATAGAGCTAAGTCAAACATCCCTCGGTAGGACTAATAATCCCTGAGATGGGCTCCATCCACCTCATAAGGTTGAAGTCATCTTTTTATTATGGAGTATTTGGTTTATCAAAATAGTGTATTTGTAATGGAGTAATTGCTCACTAGTATCACAAATGATTGTCATTGTCAACAATGAGTGTCATTTTTTCATCACTACTTCTTATGGTTGTTAAGGTTATTAGGCCTACTACTGCATAAAGAGTGACACGTGGCCTATATTAATCCTAATTTTATTGTATACACTCTGTCTTAATATCTAATATTACTGAGTTTTAAAAATTCTGTTCCTTTTTTACTGTTTTTAAAGCTATTTGTGTATTACAGCATGTAGATTAGAATGTTTAATAGCGCTGCGTTTATTTTTGCTGTTTTTCAACGCTGCTTACGTTTTAACTGTGTATACATTCCACTACTTAGTAATGCTGACCTACTTCAAATGCTGATAAATATTCTTCAAATCCTCCGTCAAGGTACAAGGCATCTTGCATACGAAAATTCGCTTCAATGCATTCATTTGAAAACTCCAACCAATTCTTACTCCCTTATTACTAGTCAAACCACAAATTCTTGATGACAACTAGTCACCTGTAAGAGTTTCGCTAAATGTTAGAATCCTGCTAAAATGTTACAGAATCTTGCCACTAGATTAAGTAATCTCTATGCTTTTAATTTTATGCAAAAAAAAAAAAAAAAAAAATCAGAATCGGTAACCCGGAAATAAATCAGCGGAGTAACGACCCATAACAGAGAGACATGAAAACACTGCCTTAATAAATTTATACCATTCCTTTTAAAACCCGTTCAT
>JAQQPU010001295.1:59372-84710 GCA_029168905.1 Artemia sp. Kazakhstan ARC1039 | reverse complement strand
ACAAACCAACAAAGACGGATACTTGGACTTGCAAACACCAACCCAGATATGCAAACAGAGAAAGACAGAAACTTTAGATATACAAACCAACAAAGACAAATACTTGGACGTGCAAACATCAACCCAGACATGCAAACAAATAGAATCAGACACGCAAACAGAGAAAAACATGCATTTTAGATATACAAACCAACAAAGACGGATACTTGGACTTGCAAACACCAACCCAGACATGCAAACAAATAGAATCAGACATACAACCAAAGAAAGACATGCACTTTAGATATACAAACCAACAAAGACAAATACTTGGACTTGCAAACATCAACCCAGACATGCAAACAAATAGAATCAGACATGTAAACAGAGAAAGACAGGCACTTTAAATATACAAACCAACAAAGACAAATACTTGGACTTGCAAACATCAACCCAGACAAAAACCAACAAAGAGAAAAATCTCAAAAAAAAAAAACGAGACTGTGGCCAGTGGAGAGAAAAGAAAACAACAAAAACAAAACAACGTGGATATTTCGCCTGTATACAAACAAGGCGTCTTCAGCACGAAAGACACAAAAGAAAAACAAGATAAAAAAAAAACAAGATAAAACTAAAAACCAATAAAACCACAAAAAAAACAAAAAAACAAACAAAAATGTACAATTGGCGCAAACTGATCCACGTAGGGAAAAGATGCTAATATAGAGTTACTTCAGTGAGGACATCAGAGTAACTGAGGAAAAATAAAAAAAACGGTAAATTACTTTAATTATTCTGTTGCGAAATAATCCTTTTGTTAGCTATTACTGAAGCAAATCGTTTTGGTCTAGCAGGTAAAATAGTCCCCTGGTGATTATTTAAAATCTCAACTCCCTTATTGACTGTGGATTCACTCTTTAGAAGGTTATCATAAATTTGGTCAATATTTAAATTACCTGTATCCCTATTTATGGAAAGGTTAGCAAACATATGTTTTTTAATTTCTATGGCTTCCCTAGCCCATTGGGTGTAACCCTTATCATTAGAAATAGCCAAGGCTTCATCAAATTTTACAAAATGATCTGGTTGAAGCCAAATATGCTCTGCTAAAGCTGAAACGAAAGTTTCTGGATGTTTGCTTAATTGTAGGGTTTTTTTCTATTGAGTTTCGGTGTTCAATAAACCTTTCAACAAATTTTTGGTGAGTCCTACCAATATAGAACTTCCCACAAGAACACGGAATTTTATACACCCCACTTACTAAATTTCCCCGAGTTAAATCCTTACCAGAACTAAAAAAAACTACCCATTGGCCTCAACGATTAGAAACATGTATCAATACCAAATTTACGTAAAACCCGTGAAAGTTTCTCACCCAAACCAGGTACATATGGTAATGAAATGAAGCTTTTTGATACAACTAAATCTAAAGACTGAGAAACCTCAATAACCCTACTATCATGTTTAACCCGTCTATTTTCAATAATTTTATCAATGAACTTAATTGGATAACTATTACAAAACAAAATATCCCTCAAGTATAACAATTCCGAATCCAGAAATTCCTGGGAATAAATTCTAAAGGCTCTATCCACTAGTGAAATTACAACCCCCCTTTTCACCGAAATAGGGTGGCAAGAATGAAAATTTAAATACCTATCATTGTGCGTTGGTTTTCTGTAAATCGAGAAAAGTAAATGGAGATCCCTTTTAATTAATAAAATATCCAGAAAAGGTAATTTATTATTATCCTCAAACTCAACTGTAAATTTAATATTATTATCAAAACTATTTAAATGCTTACAAAATAGGTCTAAGGAGTCCAATCCATGTTTCCAAACGCACACCACATCATCCATGAACCTACCCCAGAAGCAAGGGGAGATTCTAAAACTGTTTATAGCGGAGGTTTCAATGGCATCTATGAATAGATTTGCCAATAAAGGAGAAAGAGAAGCCCCCATAGGTAACCCAAAAATTTGTCTATAAAACTCCCCTCGAAAACCAAAATAAAAAGAAAATTCATTTACCAGAATAATTAGTCTCATAATGACTTCAATATCCAAACTGGCTAAAGTCACATCCTGTATTAAATCAAACTGTTTTGCTAATTTACTTTTTAAAATATCCTCGCACCTTTTTAGATCACAATTTGAATACATGGACACAACATCAAAACTGCAAAGAATTGAACTATCCTCCAGCGTGATATTTTGCAATTTATTAGTAAGATCAGTCGAATTTTTTAAATATGATTTTTGTGTTCCCAAAAGTGGACGCAAAGCTACCGACAACCATTTTCCCAATTTTGAAATAGGTGACGGAAAAGTTGACACAATGGGGCGGAGGGGGGCTCCAGTCTTATGAATCTTAGGTAGACCATAGATCTTGGGTGCCGAACAACCCCTAGGATAATATTTGTTATAAAACTGTGGGGTAATGTGAAAATTATTGTTCATTGACTCTAATTCCTTTCTTGTTGATTTTACATATTTATCCGTAGGATCAAAATCAAGTTTTTTGTATGTCTTAGTGTCAGAAATAATGGATTTCATTTGATTATTATAGTCTTCAGTGTTCATAATTACGATCGTGTTTCCCTTATTGGCTCTGGTGATAGTAAGGAATTTATCCTTTTTCAAATCTGAAAGGATTTTAATGTCATTTTTTTGTGAAATGTCTTTACCAATTAAGTTCATATTAAAGGTGTTTAGTTTTCTTACGATCTCGGCTCTGAGTTCTTGAGGAGTATCAACCTTATCTATAGAAGCCATAATTCCTGACTCCACCTTTGAAATTATTTTTGAATAGGAGACTGGTGTTGGAAAACAGAACTTAGAACCCTTCGACAAAACGGCTTCCTGTTGAATATTAAGAGGTTTAGAAGACAAATTCTTAATTGCTGGACCCAGACAATTGTACTTTGTACTTTGTACTTATTGTACTTTGAAGAGGGAATTGGTCTGGAATTTTTTGTATTGAAATCATTTTCGTGAAAAACTTTTCTCAAAATAAAAAGCAATGTTTGAAACAAGGGTTTAATTTAAACCACTTAAAGCTAATTCAATTTAGTTTATGGGGATAGGGTCAATGGACTTAGAACTAAGGTCCTAGAATATAGGGAGAGGGCTCATTCCCTTTCTTGGAGGGCACTAGCCCCCCGTCCAATGCTCCAATTTCCCCAAAGTAGTCCCATCAAAGTTTTGAGGTAGCCATTTTGTTTAGGATTAACAAAAAATTTATTTCGTATTATACCGTATGATTTACTGATTCCTCAACCAATACATCCTCGAATCCGAGTGTCTTCTATCAATTAAACCACCTTAAAACCTCAACAATTTCCATGGAATAACAAATGACCGGCTAAAACGTTATTAATAATGAATTGTAGATGTCAGACAAAACTAAAACGAAATAAAGACATTGTTAATAACATCACTTTAAATATAAGAGCAAAACAACCCCCATAGAAGAGGATATTTTGTGCAAAGGATTTCAGTTGTCTAGTAAAATGTCCAAAACGGAATGCTACAAGTAAACGAGACAATGCTATCAATCGCAAGAAAGACACCATATTGTGTTTCGATGCTTCAAATCTTGAAAAAGTTACCTTTGTTTAGAAAAAGATGGGGCTGTTGCATCTAATGTTGGGACAATTACCTAATCTTCTAAATTGCATTAAAACGAAAAAATATGATGCAATGTGTTTGCTATAATATTTTTCACCACAACTTATGAAATTTTAATATATTATTCTTATTAATAATAGATGTGTTATTCTACATAGTGATAACTCTTGCTCTAATACTCCTCCCAACGGCTTGTTCCTTGCCGTACGCTATAAAATTATGGGAAACCCCGAAATAATTTTATTTTTTCGGGGTTTTATTAGTCAAGTAAACTTATTCTGTGTGTATTTTACGCAGAATGTAATAGCTAAATAGATGGGGCTCAGAAAATGGAATTTAAACTTGGCGCCTCATCAAATCAGGATCTGTAATTATAAATTTTTGCCCCCCCCCCCTCTATGCATAGTCTGTTCAAAATTAAAAGTTTAAATGCTTTAATCCAACTCAGATTTTTCTGAAACAAAAATCTTCGATTAAAAATTTGTTCCCTCTTTTTAGAGGAACAGTGGAATTTTAATAGTTACAAAAATACTTGAGAATAGGGAAATATTTGAATTTTCGATTAGAGTTGACAGATTCATGCGATTGCTACTCATTATTTTTCGTTTCAAAATCAAAGAAGAGAAATGGCCAATCTATAACTAGTGGCCAGTATTTTGAAGATTCTGTTCACTGGATATTCATGCACTTCCAGGTGACCTAAGAAGGTAATAAACTCAGAACGAATTTAAAAATTGCAACGTTGCGATATATTCTTTGCGTTATGTAGGCTCAGTTATTAACGCTGTTTTATCTAATTACACCATATATAATCGTAATTGTGGCATTGCATGAAAAATTTGCAAGATCTCTTCTATCCATTATGATCATAAAAATCCGCAATGACAAAGCTATTTAAGTTACAAAAATAATTCTTTCTCCATTAAAAATAAATAAAAGAAAAAGGAAGATAAAGTGAATTCTTTAAAGATTAATGTTACTTTTTGCTCTTATAAGCTTGTAAGTGTGATCTGCTATGCATCTTCTATTTGAATACAAAGAACATAAACAGAAATTGTCGGTAAATCCGAGCCTTGTTTTGAAATTTTTATTACCCAAAAATTTATTATCAAGTTATCAAGATTTCAGGGAATGTCAGCTCTTGGAGTTAATTTGAGCAAAAACTTGGCTGCCTCGTAGAGGGTTCTGAGTGTTATTAGTTTTTTATGCGCACTTTTAATGATTTAAAAATACAAGAAAGAATTTTTTTACTCATTTATACGTAGAGCGTGAAGTAGTTGCTTCAATTACTTATTAATTATTAATTAATAAGAAATTACTTATTAATTTCCCAAGCTGAAAAAGGACAGAAATTTCTGGAAATGAAAGACCTTAACAAATAGAAATTAGTCTAGACAAATTTGAACAGGGAAAATTATCACAAATAAGAATTGAGCTACTACCCCCTACAACCCCCAAAGCCAAAAGCCTCGATTTTGTTATTGTATTATGTATTACGGGGTAATCATTATAATTTACGAAAAAAAAAAAAAATTCATAACATTAAAATCCAAATTGGAAATGTAAAATCCTTTTCTCCAAATATCAATCCCACCACCTTGAAACCTGCACAATGTCAATGGAATAACCAACGGCAGGATAATGCTTTATTCATAAGAAATTGTAGATGTCAGACAAAACTAAAACAAAATATGGGCATTATTGTTAACAACATTTTATATACAAGGGCAAAACAGCCCCATAAGAGAGGATATTTTGTACAAAGGACTTAAGCTGTCTAGCAAAATATCCAAAACGGAATGCTAAAAATAAAGGACACAATGCTGTGAATGGCAAGAAAGACACCACATTGTTATTCTATACTTTAAATCTTGAAAAAGTTATCTTTGCTTTGAAACAGATGGCGCTCTTGCATTTACTGTTTGGACCGTCACTGGACCATGGTCCAGTTAAAAGGAAAACATGTAACATGTTGGCTTCAAAATAACTAAATAAAACGAATTTATTTTATGAATAGATGTGAATAGCGATTCTTTGTACGAATTGATGATTTTTTTTATATATTGATTATTTGTCTCTAATTTTCAGTTCTCTGTTGAAAAACGCTAAAAAGAATAAAGATCAAGAATACTTTTTTTTTTTAAGGCCAACGAAAATACTAGACGAAAAAAACGAATATTTAGGTAGGGCAACCACCTTCCTTCAGCAATACAGGAGGAAGTTAGAAGGAAACACGTTGAGCAAACTTGGAATGAAACATTTTCTGAACGGAAATGTGAACGAAACAACTTGTATAAAAATAAACAACGTGGAAGCCAACAGAATGAAACAAATGTAAATCAGAATTTAAAGAGTTAAAAAAAAACAATCACCGCGAAGAACTAACACAAATAGAAAACAAAAAATGAGCGGAATTATACAATTTTAAAGCCGACAAACATAATTTCAAAATCAAACCACTTGCCAATATCTGTGATTCTCAAAAAGCAATAGTACGAGCCCAGTACTAAATGAGGAACTGTATTGGTAAAAATTCTTTCATTTGCTAGGTAAGTTATTGCCATTAGGTCAGCTCGGGAAAAAACTGCATCCTATATTGTTCAGTGATAATCAGTGCTTCCAATTGTGGCTTTGTTTCTTTTTCTTGTTGGTTTCTGCGTTGTTTATATGAAGCTTATTTTAGTAAAACTCAAAATTCTTAAATAACATGCATTGAACATGAATAATATTTTGATTTGTCCTAGAGTCATGTATGTGATTTGCATGTGTAACATAGGTTTTAAAAGGGAATCCAGCCGAAAAAATTTTTATTTTCACTAATTCAGTCACAAATTTAAACTCATATTGTCCGTATCAAAGGTTAAAATCTATTGGTGCGCAGCTAACCATGGCCCGACACACATTTTGTCCATGCCTATTCCCTACTCTGATCTCTTCCCTGTGGCTTCCTCATAATGGCTTTAAAGTCGCCGATCACCAGTGGGGCAAGTTCAAGAGGACTTTCGTAATTGCTGAAGCGGGGTACAAGTATTATTTTAGTTGCAAGTTTTGTCAGACATCTAGTTCTGCTGACATGCAAGCAGTGCTTTGAGTCTTGGGACCCTAAAGGGGACAACAATACTCGAGGATAGGCCTGATGTAGGGTGTAGACGCCAGTAGGAGTTGGCTATCAGAGAAGCCAGACCTGTGCATACTTTTTAACTCTGGATTGAGTAGTGACATTTGCGTGCAATATTGTCAACATGCAGCTTAAACAAGCAATCACCTGTAAATATTACATCTAGAAATGTTGCAAAGAAAACAGTTGGAAACAGCACATCTGAGCTATAATGTCCCGCTTGAGTGGATTGAATTGTAGAACTTTCGATTTCTGTTCATTCACTTGTAGGCCATTTGATTGACACTGGGTGATGAAGTCCGTGAAGAAAGTCTGGTCAAACTACTTCTTTGCTACCGCATTCTGTGTTGTGTACTTGAGAAAGGCAGACAAGTCGTAAACGAACTTAAAATAATATCCAAATTCTGCTGGGATTGGGTTGATGACGGCAAGGAATAAAAGAGCAGTTAGTTTCGTCCCTTGGGGGCAGCCATAGTTCTGACCACTCAGAGCAGGTATGTTCGGCAAACAAAGGATAAACTAATTACCGTGGACTTTGGACGTAGGCCAACGATTCAGCCTGCAAATCAGACTTAGGCCGTTTAAAACTAACTCAAGTCTTAACTCATTTTTACTCCAAGTTTCCACAATCTACAAATCACCCTTCAGTCAGACAGATTGAAAATCTTTGCAAGATTCCGGTCTGAACAATGTGTAAAATGCTTACCTTCATGCTAAAAGGTCATGGGTAGAAGGGCGGTGGGTCGAAGGGGTCATGGGCTAAATTTTTAGCTCTAATCATTGTGCCTTAAATCTCCTTCATGATTTTAGTCTTAGCGAGCTGCTGCACGATCACATTTTTACTACTAATTTTTTGGGGGGAGAATGGACAATTTGAATATCGTGTGAACATTGCCCCTTGCACAGCGTGGTTTATTCTCCCCTCCCCCTGAAGACACATTTTTCTAATCTTTTGACCATTTTAAGTGAAATTGCAATTTCGGAATTTTAATTCGTTCTCTTACGAGGCTACATGGTTTCTCGGGACAAGTCGGACAGAGTTGAACCCGGAAATAAATGGTTAATTTTATTCATTTAAAATTCATATGGGATTTTAGTAGACTGGGCAGCAAATATTATTTGACGAACCACAGGGAACATCAGACGAATTTCTAAAAAAAAAAAAGTTATAATAAAAAAAACGTAGACTTTATTGTTAGCATTGAAAACTAACTGATTCTGATAATATAATGGATAAATACTCGGTTCAAGTACCCTTTGTATAGTGTCACTAAAATGTTTGCCACTGGTGTCTGGCCGGAATTTATGAACACTTACCAATTATATACGGTGAGATTCACCTTAATAAGCTGCAGAGTGGTATCGTTTGTTTAGGCATATTAATGTTTGACGCTTTGAAATTATTGGGAATGTGTTTGAGTGTATATCTTGACCAATTTGATACTATCAATAATTGTTTTTTATTTTAATTGCAGATGGAGAATCCGACAGACGAGAATTCAGTGAGAACTGGAGCACAAGTCACACTAGTCGGAGCTACAGTTCCAAAAGATCTTGAAAATATCTTAGCTGATAAATTACCGGTACTAATTCAGGCTTTATTGGTGTTTGTCATCATTTTGCTTTCTAAGCTCATATCAGTATCTTTTTCAGCCGAGGAACCAAATTTTGTGTCGGCAGTCGAATCTTACGTCGCTTGATGAAAAACTGTTAGTGATTATTCTGGTCATTTTTATTCCGGATTTTTGGCTCATAAAAATCGTCTTTCCGAATGGTATAATTTACTATTAATTTTCTACTTTAGATTGGTCTTCAATGGATTCTTTTTCGGGAAAACTTTTCTAGGAATTAACTTTTGCATTAATGCGTGTAGACATGTTGCTTGGTTTATTTTTATTAGCAAAAATTACCGTCATCTGTCTAAGCTTAGACTAACCTGTCGAACTGAAAGTCCTATGGCATATAATTCAGTGTAAACAGGTGTAGCTCAAGTCAAGCAATTAGGGTTGGTTTTATTGTTTTTTCTTACCGAAGTTGCTTTTGAAGATATTAAAAAATTTTTGAAAAATTTAACTTCAAGATGGAAAATTTTATGAATGACGCAAGAAAAAAAAGTAGCTGAAACAACAAAAGAAAAGAATAGGTTTGTTCTAACAGTAATCTAAAGCAACAATTATTTCCCAGACTTTCACAAGACAAAAGACAAGCTACCTAACTCCTACTTTGCCACTACTTATATGTATTCATGAATGTTTTGGAGAGAGACCCTTGGGGAACTCTTTAAGGGTAATCATTATAACGATTCGGGAATGGTTAATCTTTATATTTATACCCGCAAATGCTTTCCTCCAGGTGATCAATTCGAATGCAATATTCCTGCTTCTATTTATGCCAGATTCGCAGCAGTTAATAGAAATTTCAAATTTGCTGAAAACGAAACTAAAAGACCTGTCGAACTGAAAGTCCTATGGCACATAATTCAGTGTGATTAGGTTTAGCTCAAGTCAAGAAATTAGGATTGGTTTTATTGTTTTTTCTTACCGAAGTTGCTTTTGAAGATATTAAAATTTTCTTGGAAAAAATTTAACTTCAAGATTGAAAATTTTATGAATGACGCAAGAAAAAAAAGTAACTGAAACAACAAAAGAAAAGAATAGGTTGGTTTACAATAATTTAAAGCAACAAATATTTCCTAAGCTTCTAGTCTTATCTAGAAAATAAATATTGTAGAAAATAAATATCACGACGTGAAAAAAAAAATGATAAACCATCCAGTGGCGGATCCAGAGGGGAGGGGCGAGGGGTGCCCCTCCCTAAAGTAGTCTAAAGTAGTGTAGTTTACCTAATTAACGCAAGTTTGCATTAATTAAACTTGCTCCTAACGTAAGTTTATCGGATCAACCTATTTTGCGCCCCCCCCCCCTAAAAAATCCTGGATCCACCCCTGAAACCATCACACCTATTCCATGAGTTATTAGAAGAAAAAAATATTCTTATTTTCACAAATTTCATCAACCCCCCGCCCCCTTTTTTATAAAATCCTACATAGGCCAATCAGTTGAGTCCACTGTATATAAATAATAGATTAAGTCATAATTTGTATATAAATTAAGTCATACCTGTGAGATGGGACACTTGCAAACCACTTGGCCGGCTCACCAAGTTTTTTTCTGCTTTCGCAATTACGAAAAATGCACTTTGTAACCATTTCTCATCGATTGACGCATACACACTAACCCATAAGTGCAGAAATAAGTGGGAGGAGCTTTTTGTTCGCACCAAAAATGAAGAGCCAGAAATCATCTGCAGTAAACTTACTGCCTAATTATATAAACTGTGGGCCAGACACTGCGTTGCATAGGTCGTTAATATAAACAGCGAACAACGGTGGGCCGAGTGGAGATCCTTGAGGAACACCGCACTGGATTGGGTAACGGCTAGACGCGATACCTCCTACTTCCATAAATATTGATCTCTCTGTCAGATAAGATTCAAATAACTTGATCACATTACCACGGACACCACAATTCCTAAGCTTCCCTAACAAAATCTGATGGTCAACGGTATCGAAAGCTTTCAGTACATCTAAAAATAATGTAGCCACCTTCATGTGACCATCTAATCCATCGTTTACCGTTGTCACCATAAACTGAAGAGCATGCTCCGTTGAATAAGCCTTACGGAATCCAAATTGATTGCTAAAAAAATATTTATTCTTACATAAAAATGAATGCAACCTACAATACAGCAATTTTTCCATTATTCGACAAAGGACCGGCAAAAGGGAAATTGACCGATAATTCAAACAATCGTCTTTATCACCACCTTGTTGGAACTGTTTGTTTTTTAAAGTCATGATATAAACACCTATCAAGATCATTCATAAAAAACTTTGTTTTATTTTTGCCGAAAAAAGGAGATCCGATGTCACAAACCACTAAAGCTGATTTATTTCTCTTTTTTTTTCAAATGAATTAGACCTTTCTAGACGTTAAGTAATAAACATATGTGTCCAAAATATTTGACCTTTGTGAATCTAGATAACGAATTTTGATCAGATGTCTTTGAGGAGATTGCAGTTAAAAACTATATGGGAAGGGGACTGGTTGCACTCCAGCCTTTTTGTCAACATTCCTGCAGCATGCCCTGAAAGTTTAAACTTCATACCCTGAGGCTATTACCCACAGCTGTTCTCGGCACATTGCAGATACGTCGTCTTGTAAAACTAGAGGCACATAGTATTTGATAGCATCGGCTGATACCATCAGTCATTGTCAATATTTCTAGTATTTCCTTTTCACAACCAATAAAGGAAATGTTTTTTTTTATTATGTTTGGAATTCTTCTTGACATTCTCCTAAGGTTTGACATTAAGACTCCATGTTTTTTTTTTATAGGATCAAACATGCCCTCTTTTTTTGATACAAAAACACCTTGTATGTTAACAATAGGCAACTTGCATAACTTACAGCCCTTGCACCAGGGGCTAGGGGTTGTATATACGCCCTGGGGGGATAGTTATACCAAATACACCCTGGGGGCATAGTTATTTAACCTTTAAACTGTTTTAAATAATATGGCCATCTCAAACTTAATGATCGGATGTATTTGGGGAAAAGAGGGTGGGGGTGGAAGCCCTTCGATCACTTTTACCTCTTAAAAAGTGCACTGCAACTTTGGATTCCAATCGAATGAGCACCCCTCCCAAGTTCATACAAAATTCTTTTCCATAAGAACCTTATGTGTTAACAGTAAGTAACTAGCTTAACTCAAGGCCTTGCTCCAGAAGCTGCTGGTGGGATTCTTAACCCTAGAGGCATGGTTATTTGACCTTTTGACTATTTTGCCCAAACAGTTTTTTTTTCAATTTTGATCGGATGCATTTTGGGGGAAATAGCGATTAAAGGGGAGGGTTGATTGTCCTCTAATTACCTATGATTCTTCAAAATTGAACTTGAAATTTAAATTTCCAATCCAATGAACCTTCTATAAACCATCCCTTCTATCAAAACCTTAAATTTTAACAAAGGGTAAGTTGCAATAACTTACAACCCTTGCCCCGATGACTATGGGGATTTTTGTTAATCACGTTTATTAATCACGTTTTATTATTCGATTGTAAGTTGAAAATTTTAGTGCCCTTTTTAAAAGTCAAAAGTGATTTGAGGGCAACCACATCCCGGGAAAAATACCTCATGTGGAAAATATCTCCGTAAAATACTACTTCACAGAAAATACCTCCCCGTGAAAAATATCCTCTCCCCATCCCCCCAAAAATGCCCTTTGTGGTTGGTTGGTATCTAATCTTTTTTTACTTATAAAAAAAAATACTAGAACTGCCTGGGGAGTATAAAACAATTTCTACCTCCAATCTCCTCGTTTCTCTCTCACTCAGACTACCTGGCTTCAGACTACCTGGTCTCCAATTGGCCAATGGCTTGATGGCAACTTGATTTTAGAGCTAATTCTGTGTTTATCCGACAGCTTAGTGAAAGCTGAGATGTTTTGGCATTAAAATGCACCCTTTGAGGTATCTCCCTCTCTCTCTAGCTACAAAACAATCATAGAACCCCATTGCAGAAGTTTAAGTATCTTTTTAAGTTTTGCAATTCGTCCACTGCTTACAGACAGTGTTTGTTATTGGGAAACACACGGACATTTTTACGTGAGTGATTTCTGATAGGTGGGGGGGGGGGGGGGTCTGGAGGCTTTTCTATAAGAAGAAAAAAAAATTCACGGGGGGGGGGGGGGGCGGCAAGACTTACACATAAATTCTCTTTTCCACTTTTCTTGGCACTTCTTAACTAAACTAAAAAGAAACTGAACTCAAATAAAATATTCAGATTTGGAAAACCATATTTTCCAAGAGGGGGTATTTTCCAGGGGAGGGTTTTTCCATGGAAGGGATAAACACCTGGCATAAGCCCTTTTTAGGATTGAATAAAAATTATATCATTTCATTTATTGATAGATAAGTCTATCAATTCATTTTCTATTATATTTTCTTTGTTTTTGTCACAACAAAACAGAGCTTTTTTTATTAATCATCTTGACAGTCATTTATATCGCGACTTTAAAAATCTTGCACGAGATTCCAGTTATACGAGGGTTCAGTTACACGGTGGTTCAGTTGTACGGTGGTTCAGTTGCACGGTGGTCTAGTTGTACCGTCGTTCAGTTACACGGTGGTTCAGTTGTACGGTAGTTCAGTTGCTTGGTGATTCAGTTGCGCGGTGGTTCAGTTGCACGAGGGCTCAGTTACACGGGGGTTTAGTTAAATGGGGTTGAGTTTACAAGAGGGTTGAGTTGCACGAGGGCTCAATTAAATGGGGTTAGTTGCACGAGGGTTCAGTTACGCTGAAGGTTCAGGTTCAGTTACGCGGGGGTTAAGTTGCACGGGGGTTCAGTTGCATGGTGGTTCAGTTGCACGGTGATTCAGCTGCACGGTGGTTCAGTTGCACGGTGGTTCAGTTACAGTGGTTCAATTGCTTGGGGTTCAGTTACATGGTGGTTTAGTTGTAATGGAACCGACTGACCGTATTTCAAACAATAGGCTGTACGAAAAATGTGGTTCAATACCGCTTTCTGGGGCTATAATGAAAGAATGGTTGAGGTGGCTAGGCCACGTTATGCGGATAAAGGGTGACAGATTGCCGAAGATTGTTCTTTTCGGCCAACCGTCTAGGGCTAAACGGAAAGCAGGTCGTCCTCGTCTGGGTTGGGAGGACGTCATAAAGAAAGATTTAAAGGAAATGGGAACTTCATGGGAGGGTGCAAAAAGGGAAGCTTTGAATAGATTGGGATGGAGGAGGAGCGTGGTAGCTGTGTTTACCTCAGGCGGCTTGGTGCTGCGGTGAGTTGTTAGTAGTAGTAATAGTAATATGCAACTACCGCAAGGAATTTTCAGTCAATAATAATGGGACGAAGATATGAAGAGGTCAGTAAACCTTAAGTGGGTTTATCGATACCCAGGCTGGGCCTCTTTTGATCTAAAATCAGCGCAGTAGCTTGCTAATTTAAAAACCCAAGATGCACGATATAAAGGTATTAAAAATGGGAATCCCGAGGGCAAATTTAGGAGCTCAAGAAAATCAATAAAGTGGTTTAGATGACATTATACTGCCTCCGTGCATACCGACTGTTGGTAGGATCATTACTTGCTAAAGCTATTAAGCTAGAAAAACAGAAGTTAATAACATATATAGAAAACTATGCTCCAGAAACCTTTTTTAAACGGAAGTCCTTTAATTGCAGCTTCTAGCTTAAATCTTAATTCATCAACAAGGAAGGAAACGATAAATGGATATAGTGGACAGCTATGGCATCGGCTGCGTTTTCATCGAGAAATCCATCGCATAAAGTTTTCAGCTCTTGATTTTTTTCATAGAAGGTGCACCTTGATGAACTTCACAATTTATCGTCTTATACTGTATTCCATTCTGTCTTATAACAGATGAGCCATACCGCCTGCCATCGTCTACGTTCGTCAAGTCGATCCATGAGCCTACTTTTGCCTCTTCTTCACCATAACATTTTGCTCTATCCAAAAGTCTTTGAGGCCTAACCTTTATCTATTTTCTAACCCTAACCTCTAGTTTCATATTCTTAACCACTGTAACAAAAAATCAGAACTTAAAGAAATTACAGATGATCAATCAGCTACTTTATAGATCACTTAGAATAGACTGAGCCAAGAACACGAACCAAGAACCAAGATGGTCAAAAATCTGTAAAATTGGAAAAAATCCCTTCTTATACCACATATTCTATTGGTTTGACCCGAGTCTCGATGTTCAACTTCATATGGGGGCTTTTTTAATCCAGAAGGCCGTTTTAAACAGAGTTCTTTAACTGCAGTTTCCAGCTCAAACTCTATTTTATCAGCAAGGTAGAAATCGATAATAAATCCATGCGTACAGTGGACAGCTGTTGCACCAGTTGAGTTTTCATCGAGAAAGCCGTCACATAAAGTTTTAAACTTTTTATATTGGCTTACAGAAGGTGGATCTTGAGGATTTTCACACTTTATCCTCTCATATTGTATTCCATTCTGTATTATAACGGATGAGTCATACCACTTGTCATCGTCTACATTCGTCAAGTCGATCAATAAGCCTAGTTTTGCCTATTTACCACTAATTTGAAAACATTTTGCTCTGTCTAAAAGTATTTGGGTGGGGTGGGGGGTAAATTTTTCGCTCCGTGAAATGTTGTTTATGTTTACCAATGGAGTCTTAAAAGCTATAAAATCACAAATGGTTCCCTTGCTACACTCCTCAGTCTTAATCTACCTCTCAATCCACTCATGTGGTTTAACGGCTACCGACGGACTCAGATTTTTAAAGATCAAGTCACGAGTCTTACTTTATGCCGAATTCACAGTCTTGCTAGGACCTTGGTCAATTGTTCCTTCAAAAGTGTTTTCAAAAGGGTTCCTTCAAAGACTCGTAACTTTTAATTGGGAAGGTTATCCGTAACTTTTAATTAACTCGTTACCACGAACTGTTTGATTAATGGGTAAGACTAAACTTAATGAAACATATATTTGAAATCAGCATAATAAGCCGTTTCTTTGGATATATCTATTGGTATCAAAATTCTGTTTTTTAGAGTTTCGGTTACTATTGAGCCGGGTCACTCCTTACTTATAGTTCGTTACCACGAGCTGCTTGAGAAGGCATAACTTCCTCACCTATGATATAATATCGTACGATGGGGATCAAATTGGTTTATTCCCCTTTTGGGAGCGACTGATAACATTATAAACCCTAGAGAAAATGTAATGCGCACGAATTTAATCAAAACTGGATCAGGATACTTTGGAATAAGGAAGAAGGAGTACTTCTCGCTCAAACACAGTCATAAGGCGTTCAAGGGTGGGTCTTTCTTTAAACAGTTGACACATAATACTAACGGGTTCATATTTCAGCCAGTTGACGAGTCATACAAGTGTTGCCAATGGCCAAAATTATTGACGTGGAAAGATATCCACTCCGCTGATTTTAGGCCGAAAGTTTAGGAAGTCCGCAACAATGAGCAATTACCGGAAAAAAGGGCTCTTTACTTGTGTTGGAAAATAAGAGAGAAATAAGTTTTCGACAACACCTGATGGGCTATCGAAATGGGAGTTTTACAGGCAAAGGGAAGACAAGTCGTTTCCAAACGCCATCTAAACAGTCGAATATGCACTAAATAGAATACAAAATCTATTGAAAGAAGAATATATAAAGATATTCATAGAGGAACTAACAGGTAAAACGTGAAAAACAGGTAAAACTTTAATAAGACAGTGAAAAAATAGATTTTCCTACAAATTTAGAAGTCTGAATATTTCTGAATGTGTTTGTTTGATCTGTTCATTATTTTTCCCTTCGGTGATGAAGGGAAATTCACCTTCGGTGACGAATGGCGTTTTCGATAATGAGGTTTCCGGGACAAAATGTCAAAAAATTGTACTTTCTTTTTCCCTGCTTATGTGCTACCATTTCCACCATATTCGCACTATTTATAATATTTGTTTCCAAATACTCACCTTTAACTGCATCTAAAACAAAAAATACTTTTACAAAAAACTCATAAGCGGTGGTTTAAAAAGAGGCTTCGAGTCAGCCCCTCCCCTCTAAAAAAAAAATATTGCCATCTTTAGAGTTTTCCAACAAAATAAAATTCGGACTTATAGACATCCGATTCCAAAAGTTGTAGGATTGGTTTCATAAAGGATCAGAATGCTAAAAATACTAATGTGGAAGGCTTGATACATATGCAACTATAGAATATTTCCGCTAAATTGAAAATATTTTTCTAATAAAACAGGTTTACGGGTGTCACCAGAAGGGCAGAGAACAAGCTAGATATTTCGACGATATATTTAAACTAGAATATGAAGAAAAACATTAATTTTGTGTAACATATTCACTTTGAGTTAGTAAACCGAATATAGTTGAACAGATTTGAGTCCTTAAGTATATAAATCAAATCATTACACGTTTACGTCTTCTTAGTGCTGTACAATTATAAAGCAAGAGAAAAATCACACATAATCACTTCTTAAAAAGATATACACGCAGTTCATCAAGTGCATGGTGTCAATCGCCCCGTCAGCAGCTTAAACAGTCT
The DNA here is from genome assembly GCA_029168905.1 of Artemia sp. Kazakhstan ARC1039. NCBI lineage: Eukaryota > Metazoa > Arthropoda > Branchiopoda > Anostraca > Artemiidae > Artemia > Artemia sp. Kazakhstan ARC1039. The sequence continues at coordinate 67,868 of JAQQPU010001295.1, read as the reverse complement.
TGGTTAATGTCCTAAAAAGAAAAATTTTTTTAATACCAGTTCCAGTTTTTCACTAAATGCACATAAAATGGCTTTTATTCTAAAAAAACGACACACCATCAATGTTGAGGTTAAAGTTTGGTTTCATTTTTAAATGTTTTGTCTATATTGTAAAGTGCTTTTCAAGTCCATTATTAACTGCACAATCATAAAAAACAAAAATCCCTTTCACTCGTTGGTATAGCTATCAGGAAATCCCAGCAGAGCTCTGCCCCTATTTCCCTATTGTGCTGGTCTTCACAAATTTTAAATCAATTATTTTTCTTTGACTAATACATTTTATCAAACGGAAGTGAACCTATTCAGAATGGAGGAAGATTAGCTTTGCAATCGTATATATATAGTGGCTTCATGGAAAGGATTGTTTTGTCACAAAATTGGATTGCTATAAACCCCAATATATGCCTCGCACCCTCCTTCCAGCAAGCAAACCATTGTAATGTTTCTTTTTGGGGTCGGTTACAAACAATTTTCCTTGGGAGAACAAAACCGTAGGAAATTACGATTTTATAACCATTTGAAGAGATTTTAGCATTGTTCCTTTTCTGCACATGTTTTGGGCTAAAAAAGTTTTTTTTGGATATTGCCACTAGGTGTGGGAATAATAAGTGATAACATTGTCAAAACATAGCTTGTCTATAGATTTAAAGGACAAATTTAATTTTTTTTTTTTTTTGCTTGAGCTAGCCAAACTTTGTGTAAAGCTAGGATGTGCTTTGATCTTTAATTGAGATTGTCATTGAATGACAAATGTTATAAAAATTAAAAATATTTACCCAGTTCAACTCCCCTTGTCTATGGAATTTCAACCCGATAATTTAAGGACTATTAGCCATTATTGTCGCAACAAACAGGGACATCAATTCACAAAAATGTAGAGGTGGTGGCTAAACACATTTTAAAAATCTAGAAGGTGGCAATTTTGTTTTTTGTTTTTTTCGGTTTGTATTTCAATGGAAAAACCAAAAAGAGGCAAATTTCTATGAAAATACCTAAAAACGACACTTCAAAATTCTAGAAGGGGGCGAAAATCTAGAGCGGCAATTGTCCTCTCCAAATTAATGCCCTTAATAAATATCCGTGATGCAAAGTACTTTAAATACTAACTGATTAAACATCTAAAACAGTTTTTATTCTTATTTCCAGAAAATTTAACATTGGGAAATATTTTCCTTTTTCCAGTGACACTCAGCTATTTTTATCAACCTAAAACCGTCCTTCTTTTAAATGGAGGACGTGAAGGACGTAGTTATTATGTAATCCAAACCAACTGTAAAACAGCCCAGTACATAAAACCTTTCATCTTAAGGAATTACAGAATCATCTATTTCCCTCCCATTAGGCCACCTCTACCTCACTAACTACCTCACTCACACTCACTGGCTAGAGTTACCTCGGCAATTAAAAAACAAGAATGTATAGACTTTATTATTCTCCGTCAGAACATATTTGTTTACATATTTTTTAAATATCTTTTTTGTTTTGTTTTATCGTTTAATGATCAAATGATACAACAAAACAAAACAACGCTAAACCCGACATTATCAGTTCCAGGCAATCGCCAGCCTTTTTGAAAAGTATTTTCTAGAGTGAGCCTTAACGCAATAAAAGATTCTATTTCAATACACAATTTTCATTAGTCAGACTAGCAGCCACTTTATAAAATTAATTAGCGAAATTTCATATTAATTTTGCACTTTGCTTGCAAATTGTTCCTGGCCTTTCGGAAATACCGCTTTTTAATAAATTACAAAAAACTATTAGAAAAATAATCGCTTTTTCTAGTACCAAAAAAGTGGCACCAACCGGAGGGGGGCAAGGTTTCCCCCTTAGAAGAAAAAAAAAGTCCACCCAACATTTCTGTTAATTGGCACCATTGACTGCAAAACCAGAATTTTGTCTTCTGTTAAATGTAAAAAGATTGTACATATTGAAAACGGGAGAACCTATTGAAAAATGATCTACAAACTTCACAATTTTTGTTAGTTTTGTTTAATTCACTGGATTTAAATATGACATTCTTTTAAAATTTTAATATGGCAGTCTAATTAAAAATTACGCTCTTTTGGATTACGCTTATGTTATTAAAGACAAATTAGGTAGTTTTACAACAATTTCGGCACAATAGACATTCATTAATTGAATAGTCCACAATCAAATGGGCCTTGTGTCAATCAATCCAAGTAACAACCTAGTGGGGAACCCGAGCACTAATGGTTGCAGAAGCTCCTTTGAATTTCATACAGAATTTTGTGGCAAGGACTGCTGTCAAAATTTCCTGCTACAGAAATTCCATTATTTTTTTTTAAGTTTCTGCAGTGTTTATAAATTAGTACGAGCCTTCGACACCAGATCTATAACAAAATTGAACTGAAATATCAGTATTTTTTCAAATAAAGCACAGTTTTTCAAACCGCCTATTTGCTCTAAGTACTCCTTGTCCTACTCTTTTCTACAAGTAAAATTAGGCTAGATTGGTAGGCATGCGGCAAGCAACATTTCACGGACACAAAAGTTAAAAATGTCTAGTGAAGCATTAGACTCCACACTGACCAAGTCACAAAAGAAAAACGGCCATCAAGAAAGGGTATGACATAACTGAGGGGTTCGCAGGTCTCGACTGCTTTATTTTATAGCTAGTCTACGGGGTTTCCGTGCAAATTTCTGCTTACTAGTCATCATTTTCTTGCTGCAAACTGCGCAAATATCAACTCCAACTCCATAGCACTGGAAGATGGCGTTGTTGGTGACAGTAAGCTTGATTGTCTGCTCAAAGATGTGAAATTCCTCTCTTCGTCTACAGAATAGCTATTGCCGTCCTCAAATTCAGACTGTATGAACTGAAACACTTTAGAAGGAATGAAATGACGGTTAATTCTACTACGTCTCAAGACTACAGATGTTGTTTCTGATTCATCAGCCAGAGATGGAGCCTCTGAAGCAGTATCAACTAGTGAGGCTTCAGACCGAGTGCAGACTGATTGTACCTCTTGATCACCTTCAGGCTCATCAGTTAAGATCCGAAAAAGCCGACAATGAACCTTTTCACCTCCAACCATCTCATGTTCACCATTTTCCTCAACAGAAGTGGCACTTGAAATAGCACTGTCAGAAAAACTTGAAGCTTTTTTAACTTTCAGTCTTGGACCGTTTTCTGTAGATCTAGTTTGTGTTGATACTTCATTTTGTTTCTTCTTCTTTTTCTTGTTTCTCTTTGATTTCTTTTTTAGTTCTGTTGCATTAATCACAACAACTTCTTTCAAATTAGCTTGGTCTTTGACTTCTATATCAACTGTTTGAAGTCCACTGGCCACAGCCTCAAGTTTTTCAGCAGCACTGTGAATATCCGTGCACATTTCATCTAGTTTTTCAACTGAGCTTATATTTGCTTCTTTTAATGGAAGATCATGGATAATTCCGTGTTCAATAGCATTTTTCCTTTTAGTTTTTGGTGGTGGGACAGGTGGCCGCTTTGTTGTTGGGAGTGGTTGTCCATGATAGGGTTGAATGGTGCTTGGCCTGTCGTTCTTTTCAGACTGGGATATAGAAAAACTGACACTTACATCATTAGTGATTTTAGGAAGGTTTTCATCCGTAATATTATTACTGCTTTCAAAATTCTCTACTAATGTACTAACTGATTTTCTTCTACCTCTTGTTTCTAGCAGCTCCTCGGAAGATGTACTAGGCGTTATCGAGCTAGTATCCTTTTCCAAACTTATACTCCCTCTTGGAGTATCGAAAGCATATGTTTTGCTTGTCCTCGGGCTGTCAAAACTATCAACTATAATTACTGGCTTTTGGAAAGTGTTTTCCTGAGTATACATAGAAGATTCTGGCAACGATAAGTCTTGATGCCATCGATGAATCACCACCGGTTGATCTTCTACATCTATTTCATCGTCTTGATTTTCGTTTTCTTCGCCAGCGTTATGGACAGTATTTAGAAGACTTGAAGCAGCGCCATGCGCCAAGGAAAGAAGCTGGTGAAGCCGTGTCGACAAGGTGTCGGAGAGAATCTGCGAACCCCTCTTAGACAAAGAGGACAAATCATTTGAGGCATCTGGGGTTTCGGATGTTAGTTGGTCAGTATGGAAAACAGGTTCCGATCTGAGCTCTTCTAAATAAAGAAAAAAAAATGGGTTACACAATCCATTAGTAGCCTAAGATAAATTATGGGGTAAATGAATAAACGCGAATGAAATGAATAAAAGGTTCTTTTATAAGAAATTGAGAGATAAACGAACTGAAAGTGAAAGAAAAAAAAAACACGAGGTGGAAAATACTTCTAATTTTAATGTACCAACCAGCTGTTGGAGACGATTTCCAGAATGTGCTGATACTTGCTTAAATAATTGTGCATAAATAAAGTTCTTGGAAACATTTTAAAATTAACTTTGTCAAATTGGCTTCGAAAAAATTAGTTAATGTCCATAGAACACTCAAATTTCTTATTGAATTTATAAATTTGGAAAGTGGATTTACTCGTATTGATCTTTGAAGGAACTATTTCTAAAATTTAGATATCGAGAGGCGAAACTTTGAAGTTTTAGCCATAAGAGTATAAAAGTATACTAAAAATTTCGGTGCAAAGTAGCTTCTTCTCATTTTCGGTTACCTTTTTCGGCTCGATTTGGTAATTCAAATTGTGACCTTTATGTGGTACACTAAAGGTATATTAAACACTTCATTTATTACTGGGAATTTTTACAAATATATTTTGTGTCACACCAAAGTATAAATAATAACAAAAACAAATATACAATTGGAGATCTCTGAAACACATGATTCGGAAAATAAAAAATATGGTATTTGAGAGAATATTAAGGGAAAATTTTAACTAAATTGAAACACACTGCGTGAATGCAGATTGTCAAAAGGGCGAATCTCAAGAATGGATTTGTATATTAAGTTGGATTTTCAAGAGAATGCTTAAAGGGGAAGATCAATTGCCAAAAGGCAATGTTTGCACGCTACTACTAATACTACTACCACTACTGCTCTTACTACTTCTACTTCCACTACTACTCCAACAACTACTTCTATTGCAACTACTTGTAAGGCAAAGAGTATTAAAATGAAAATTTCCCGAAGTGTTGAGGAGAAAGTTGAACTAAATTAAAACTATGAATACACAAGTTATCAAAAGGGCACATCGGCAATATCTTAGCAAAGGCTAACTGTATTAAGTTGAAACTTCTAGGGCTTGATGAGGGTGATGTTCAACTGACCAAAAGGCAACATGTTAAAACTACTGCTGCTACTAGTACTAGTGCAATTACTGTTAAGGCTATTACTAGCCTTACAGCTATTACTACTAGTACTGCTACTACTCCTATTACTGTGACTGCTATTACAACTACGCCTAAGGGTATGAAGGTGAGATTTCAGGGAATATTCAGGGGGAAGTTGAATTGTATCACAACACACCGTCTGTAAACAAATTGTCAAAAGGGCGTATCAGCAATATCTTAGGAACGTTTTTGTGCGTGAAGGTGAAACTTTCAGGGCTTGTTGTGTGGAGTGTTGAACTAACCAAAAGACAATATTTTCATCCTAATACTACTGCTTCTACTATTACAACTACCGAAGCTAAGGCTACTACTATGAATTTTAATGCTACTACTATTATTACTGGTACTACTACTACTGCAAACTAAAGCTAAGGGTATTAAGGCAATCATTTGGACGAATATTGGAGCAGTAATAAACAAAATCGGAACACACTATGCAAATACAGCTTGTCAAGAGGACGCATCAGCACACGCTATCAACATCAGCGATAACGCTACCAAAGGTAGCAATATAAACAACAAATAACAAGTAGAACATTAAGGAATTTCTTCCTGTGGACAGAGAAATTCCAAACTTTAAATGAATATTTCGACCCTATGTCCAAGGGCTGTCCTCAGCAGAACACATTTGTTTTATTTCATTTTGTGTTATGCTATATTTATATATTATTTGTATATTTGTACATTTTCCTTTGTGTTATGCTCAGGGCGGCCCTTGGATAAGACAATTCCATTGTCTTACTGGAAATATTCCCTATTGTTATACTTGTTATTAATTATTTATGATGGAAAGGCAGTATGGTCTTCGTCGCTATTTAAGATGGCAATATCATAGAAACTTTTGAAGGAGCTAATTAGAAATTAAGATCTAGCACCCTTTTTAAAAGTCAAAGGTGATTAAGGGCGAGCAGCCCTCCTCCCAAGCCTATTAATTCTCCAAACACATCCAATTGAAATTTTGAGATAGGCTTTTTGTCCGTTCTAGTATTTTGCGAACGGTCCAGTAACTATGTCTCTAGAGATATTGGGTATATCAACCCCTCACAGTGATGCAATTTGCCCATTTGGCTTTGAAACTAAAAGTTGCTTTAAAACTAAATAAAAAGGCACTATGTGTACGATAGTTGCCAATAAGATATCTTAGCAATATCCCAAGAATGACTGAAGGTATTAAGTTGAACCTTGCAGGGCTACTACTATTACTACTTCTGCTCCTACAATTGCACTAATTCAAATAAGTGTAAACGTATCCAGGTTGTCAAAGAGCATGATACAGTAGGGCTGTATTACGCCTTCTGAAGACTCCAACATAATTTGCTCTTGACAGAAAGCAAAATATATTTCAAATGTTTTCACTTTTTTAACTTTAATAAATCAGAAATTATTAAGACTTTAAGTAATAAATACCAGTATATGTGTATTAAAATGTCAATTGATATTCATCTGTTCTTTTTTTCAGTTAAGTTTAAATTATGTTCTGATCTTCAGAAGAAATAGGGAGGGGGCGCCAGCCCTACTCATGTTAATTTCTGCTCGTTTTGAGTTTGACTCGGTTAATTTTGATTTTTCGTTTTGGGTTTCATTTACTTATTGATGGTTATTTGTGAAAGTTTTACGCTTGCAAAATTATTTTACTCTATTTTTGCTACTTTCAGGTTTAATATAGCTCTTACTTTTCCTTGAAAAACTAACTTTTTTGTAAAGTTTTTTTTTTAATTAATTTTGTTCGTTTCTTATTGACATAGTCTTTTTCATGGAAAAAGGAAAGAATATTTGTCGGCTCATTTTTGGTTTAATGTAGCACTTTACTTTTTTTTGAAAAACTAATTTTATGGGAAGTTTAGAAAATTAGCCTTCTAGGAAACACTGAAATAACTCTTTTTTGTTTTTCGCACTACTGTTTCACTTTCCGGCACCAAGAACATTTTTGTTGATATTTTGATGTTTCTGGCGTCTTCAACAATTCGTGGTAACGAACAGTAACCAAGGAGCGACTCTGCTCAATAGCGACCGAAACTCTTAAAAACAACATTTTGATAACAAAAGATACATCAAAAGAATTGGCTTTCATGTTGATTCCAAACATATAAAGTTCATTAAGTTTAATGATACCCATCAAAAGCTACGAATCTGAGAAAATTTGCCAAATTTTCGAAAAAGGGGAAAAATACCCCAAAAAGTCAAGTGGTCCCAACGAAAATCACACCTTCAAATTCAGCATATCAGAGAACTTTACTGTTTCAAGCTCCTTTACACAAAAAGTAGGATTTTGCACATTTTTTTGCCGCAAGAAAGATCACAGATGCGTGTTTATTTGTTATTAAATAAAAAAACAAGTTTTTTTTAACTGAAAGTAAGAAACAACAGTAAAGCTAAAAAAGAACAGAAATTATTCCGTATAGGAAGGGTCCCCCCCCTCAGTACATTGCTCTTTAAGCTAAAGTTTGACTGTTTGTCCCAATTTTTTAAGAACGGCTATTGAAACACAAGGGCCGTTTAATTAGAATAGGAATCTTTTTTAGAAGTGCTAAAAGCTTCAGCGTGAAGAGCAAGGTATTAGGGCGGGGAAAACCCTTCATACATGAAATAATAAATATTCAAATTTCTTTTTAATCTTTCCTATACGGGGGCCAAATTTGAAACTGCATTAGTTGGAAAATGTTTAGAAATTAAATATAAAAAGAACAAGCTTTTAACTCAAAGTAAGGAGCGAGATTAAAGCTTAAAACGAACAGAAATTATTTTGTATATCAAAGGGCCCTTCTCAACGCCTCGCTCTTCACGCTTAAGTTTGACTCTTTGTCAAAACTCTACATCATATAGTAAAAAAAAACTTTGGCGTAAAGAACAGGGCATTGAGGAGGGGACAGCCCCTTTCTTATCAGAATAATTTTTTATTCCTTTTTTTAGAGTTTTGGTTACTATTGAGCCGAGTCTCTCCTTACTTACTTTTCGTTACCACGAACTATATGATTAATTAGAGGATCGGGAGGGGCCCGATTTTATCGGTAATCAAAAGTTCTAGTGCACTTTTTAAATGACCAAAAATATTTGGAGGGCAACTAGCCTCCCACCCATGCCTTTTTCCCCCAAAGACATCCGATCAAAATTTTGAGACAACCCTTTGATTCAGCATAGTTGAAAGGTCTAATAGCTTTGCCTT